>JAVIWB010004358.1:0-56687 GCA_031893035.1 Dermolepida albohirtum | reverse complement strand
TTCAGGCAATTTATAGATGCCATCCCAAAAAAACTGTATATTCTTTGAGCAAAACGATTCGTCGAGCCATTTTCTAACTTATTCGGAATTGGCGAAGTGCTGGTCTGCAAGCGCGTGTCCCATTGATGCGAATAAGTAATAATCGGACGAGGCAAGGTCTGGAGAGTACGACGGGGTGCGATATTATATTCCATTCAAGTGTTTTCAAGGCTTCTTTGACCGGTTTTGCTGTCTGAGACGGCGCGTTATCGTGCTGTAAAATCACTTTACCGTGTCTTCGGGCCCATTCTGGGCGTTTTTCTATCAATGCATGGTTCAAATTGATAATTTCCTGTCGGTAGCGATCAGTATTAACTGTTTTACCAGATTTCAACAGTTCGTAATACACCACGCCACTCTGGTCCCACCAAACACAGAGCATTGTCTTGCGATCAAAACGAATCAGCCTTGGAGTCGACAAGCCGGCTTCATCGGGTGATAACCATGTTTTTTTGCGCTTAGAGTTTTCGAAATAAATCCACTTTTCATCACCCGTCACTATTCAATTCAGAAATTACTTCCGATCATACCTTTGAAGCAGCATTTCACAGACGATTTTCCATTTGTCTGTCATTCAATTGATGTGGCACCCATTTTCCCATCTTTTGGATTTTTCCCATTGCTCGTAATCGGTCGCTAATCGTTTCTTGGGCCACACTTAACGCTTCTGTCAATTGTTTTTGAGTTTGGGTTGGATTTTCATCCAATAACTCCTGCAGTTTCCAAACTTTTTCGGTCTACCAGAACGTTTACTTTGTCTTGCACATCGAAATCACCACTTTTGAATTGTTGAAATCACGCCTTATATGTTTTTATGGTCGGAGCATGCTCACCATAGGTTTCTACCAGCAAACGACTACTTTTAGCGGCTTTTTTCTTTTGATTCAATAAGAAAATGTAATGTGTGTCGTGGCGCGAATGCACTTTTTCAAGTACGAAACTCGACATTTTCAAAGAGGCAATGACACAGAATATTTTTATTCTGGACTGTAAAAATTGCCATAGCGCAAAATATAAACTGCTTGCTGTTAAAACTGCTAAGATACATTCATAATAAATTCAACGTATCTATATATGAGAATATATCATCGGGAAAAACACGAGAAGAGACATCTTGGAAAAGCAACAACGGATATATTACGCGATTTGCTATCGACTTGACGATTGTTTACGATGATTTATATATTTGTAAAAGAATAGAATGAAAGTATGCATTTTGCGTGGAAAAATATCATTTAATTTGGAGAAAATTGTAGAAAAATTATGAATTTAGACATTTTAGAAATGTTTGGAGTACCATATGGAGCCCATGTTGCAAATCAATCAGCTGTGCTCTAGTAAAAATAGCGAGCCCATTTTGATTTAATCTACATGATGTATGAGAGTAGATTAGTATAAAAGCTCTTCAATTATATAAATTAAGTATAAGAAAAGACAAATTTATTGTACTAGCAATCTCTAAACGCGAAATCCATTTCTTCATTCCGTCCATGGAAAACTTTCTTCCAAACAGCAGCCCGAACTTCGGTGAAAAATGTTAACTTTCCACAATTGTAGGAGGGGTAACTTTGGAAACAACCAGAAATCTGATGGTGTAAAATCAAGACTGTCCGGAAGGTGCGAAACAACCGTGAATTCTCCAAGCATTTTCATTTTACCTCTATGACAGTTTTGCACGTCGAACCTACTGATAAACATTCTTCACATTTATATAATCGTTGCCATAAACAGTTTTCAAACGCTGTAAATTTCGATGTATGCACAATCTTCCAGCGTTAAAATTCTAACTTGAAGCATTGCTTGCTACGCATTTCAGAAATTGAATTAATGATAAATGATGCTGTTTGTTACTTAGCAATGGTACACAGGAAGACGAATCTTTGCATGCTAGGGTGAGATACTCGAAATTACTCCACACACAGTGGCGTTGTTGGAAAACTTATATATTAATGCATGTATATATACATATAAACGTATGTAACGCACAGGTAAAAAAATTTAAGGTTTCGAAAGAATAACAAATAATTCGGCAAAATTATAGGAAACGGGCCGTATTTAAAATGTTTTACAATTATTTGCAGTACCATCTTAAAACCTTACAATTTGTTAAATCCTGCAATTGAACAAATGTTTGCTCATGCCTTTAAGAATATTTTCCACAAAATTTGATACTCTTTCTCAGGATTTCCTACGGTTACAATTACTATTAATTTAAAAAGAAATTCCCAAAGAGAACAACTTAAGAATCACCAGATATCTCAATGCAAATGCTGAAGAACTACTTACATACAGAATTTGTAAGCATTTGCAGTTAGTAGTTCTATTAAAAGCATCTCGTTACAATTCACAGTAGGAAGGAATGCGTAAAATTGGAGTGCTATACGGTCGCCTCGTTTATTGTTTTGCCTGCCAGCAACTAGTAAATACACATTGTTGGTGAAACGTGATTTTAAAATGTACACCGTCTTGCGTGCATCGCAATTCATACAAGGCTTTCTTCTCACATTTTAATTATGCATTTCAGCATAAAATAATGTAGAAAATGGCTTCTTACAAACGGGTCACTTTTAAATAAAAAATGAATAGTTTCTTTCTTTTAACAGACGTAATGTTACTTAATACATTCATTAAGGTTTTTTCTTATTGCTTAATATATTGTTTTACTGCATACATATACATATGCCGTCTGTCATTCATTTGTTTTATGAAGAAACGGTAATAGATAGATTTAACTATTTAATTTAACGTATGCTTTCTTGTAACAAACATACTTTACGATTCTTTAGTTGGGATTGTGAAATGTCTGTACGTTTTATTTAACTGTAACTAGTTTCAATTTTTTCCTGAAACGTATTGCATTGTGGGATAAATAACTTTAATCCGGTAGTATACGTATTAATTCTTTGAGGTACGGAATTTTAGAAAATAAATTATGTTACATGGAAATTTTACTTTTATAATATCCTGTTATGTGTTTATTTTAACTTTTGGTGCATTTTGCAATCTTTCGTCCATATTTTCTGTACATCATGTATACACTCTATTGAATTTATTTCATTACGGGCCTGTGTCGTTGTTTTCTTATTTTAGGAGATTACTTTTTTATTGAATTCTAGTTAATTTAAATCGGCTAATGTCTCGTCTTGCAAATGGTTCCGGTTTATAACATTCTTTGTGTCGATGGTCTGTCGTTAAATATTTCGTTAAAATATTTCGAATTTTGTGTAGAAAAGCACGTGTTTTATTGTCAAATAATAATAATAATAATAATAATAATATTTATTTATATATATATATATATATATAACCACCCAACAGAGTACTCCTATAGGGTATACAAACCAAAAATTACAATTACATTGATAATACATATAAAAAAAAATCAAAAACACAAAAAGAAATTAATAAAAAATAATAAAACTGAATGTAAGTTAAATAAATAAATCAAATTAAATCCAATCAAACACCGCGACGATGCTGTTGGTTGAAATTCCTAGCCGCGTGCGTAAGTGGAGCGCTAAACAGAATGTTGGTTCTTGGCGTTCCCATTGCCAAAGGATCACCGAACCTCGACTCTAGGCGTGGAACAGTAAAACCTACGCCAGCCAACAGCTCTGGCGCATCAATTTTCCCCGAAATCAAGCCAGACATAAACGTAACATTGACATTGCGCCTCCGTTCTGCCAAGGACTCAAAGCCATGACTAAGTAGAAGTTCCCCATAGTCAGTGTCGTGTCCCAGATAAAAACCATTTTCTTTGAATGATAAGTATTTCAAAAACTTTCTCTGCACTCGTTCCACGGCATCAATTTGATTATCGTAAATAGGGTACCACACCACTGCAGCGTACTCCAGCTTACTACGCACTAACGCACGAAATAAAGAGGATATGCATCCCGTGTTTGTAAAGCTCCTGCAAGTCCGCATGATAAGGCCAAGAACCTTGTGTGCATGTGTGAGCATAGCCGAAACATGGTCAGAAAAAGACAGCCTGCAATCGAAAACAACACCCAAATCCCTCATAGAATCCACATGCGAAACTAACACGTTATCAATATGATATAGGTACTCAATCCTCTTCAATTTTCGTGTATAAGAGACTGAATAACATTTTTCAATATTTAGGGACAGATTATTGTTGGTACACCAGACAGAGATAAAACTCAAAGTCTCCTGCAAAAGTCGAACATAATCAATTGAGTCAATTCTGTGGTAAATTTTCAAATCGTCGGCATAAGCTAGTACTGGGCATTCAATAGCAGCAATAAAGTCAATAATGAAAATCACAAACAAAAGTGGCCCAAGATAATAATTATACAACACTACGTTGGTGTAATTAATCGTTTTGTGTCAATATTTTGCATTACTAAACGTTTCTTTAACTGCTTTTTTACGTTAAAGTACATATGGCAACCTTGGCCCAGAATAATTTTTGTAATTTAAAGATAATTGTATTCACAATTATATATTATAGCATTACAGTTGTAAAATCCAAATACCAAATACATGTATTTGGATTTTGCAATGGAAATGTCCACTTGGCAAAAGATGAATATACATTATGGTATCCACACTGGCAACACCCATCTACCAATACATTTCGAAGACTATATGGGACACTTCGTGAAACAAACACATTTGTTGCAAGTATTAATGTTCCAAGTAAGACAGAGGTTTTTCTAGTGCTTACGGAAAGCTTTTTAAGACCGGTTCATGTTATAAAAGTACAACCATTATACGAAAACGACAATTTGTAAAGAACGATATTTTGCAACACAATTTTAAACAAAATTCAAGAAGGTCCAAATATTTTATCACTTATTTTAGAGAGTGATGAATACATGTTCACAAGAGATAGTGTCTTCAACAGTCATAATTTCCATTTTTGGACGGATGAAAGCCCAGAGCTATTAGAGAATTCTGACATCAAAGAAAGTTTGTCTGTGAATGTTTGGCTGGGCATTTTAAACCTTCAAATTGTAGGACTAATATTTCTTCCGAATAGACTAAATTCAAAATGGATACGTAAATGTGTTGGGGAAAGTATTAGATAATGTTTTATTAAATAGCGGAGTCAACATATAGTATAGGCACAATGGTGCACAAGTTCATAATGCAAGAAATACGAGAGCATGGTTGAACGAACGTTTTCCAGACAGATGAATCGAGGGAAATGGACCAATATCATGGCTTGCAAGGTCACCAGATTGAATCCCCTTGATTTCCATGCTTGGATTTTTTTTTGAAAAAAATAGTTTACGTGACGCGTCTGACCGATGAACAGGAAGTAATGAATACAAGTAATTTCACAAGGGCTACAGCTTTGTCTTCAAACCAATGGCTACCAGTTTCAACATTTACGTTAATTATCATTATTATTGTTATTTTTATTAAACATAAGTAAAACTCAATCTGGTACGTAGACTTTCGCGGCCGTGGTCCATGCTATCTGCTTCTGGGCTTACGGGCTGGAACCCTAAAGAGGTCCCATACAAACAGTTACGAAACGTCAGCAGATATACAAGTGAAGCGAAACATAAGTAAACCTCAATCTGGTAAGTAGATTTCCGCGGCCGTGGTCCATGCTATCTGCTTCTGGGCTTACGGGCTGGAACCCTAAAGAGGTCCCCTACAAACAGCTACGAAACGTCAGCAGATATACAAGTGAAGCGGTTCCAGCCCGGAAGCCCAGAAGCAGATATAAATAAAACTCGTATTTTGTCATATGATTCCTACTGATTTTTTAATGGTTTTACATCATGTTGTCCAGCCTAGACCTCTTTTAAGCAATTCGTGTGTATATTAGTAAAAATAATATACATATTTGTTTTATATGATTTATGTAATACCTTGTAAACTATTAGATTGTTTAAAAATGAGTCAAATGAAAAACTGGAAAAATATTCACAAAACATTGTTATAAAAATGTGTACTAAAGAGCTTCCTTTATTAATACTGTTACTTTTTTTTAACAATGATTAATCTAAAGATTTTATAAGAATTTCTAAAGATAGTTTGGTTCAAAGTGCTTTACAAATATAATTTTGAGAGAATAGAGAATAACTCTATTATCGACGGGATCTTGATTAGGAAGTGTTTTGCCTATTCGAGGCTCATTAGTTAACCTCGGATCTCGCAGACGAATTGTTTTTTTCTTACTATTCTTCATATCGAGATATGTCATGGATACGTTAACCAGTTTCCAAGGAAGTATAAACGAAAAACACTAGCTGAAAACGATCATCAGTTATTTGGTTAGTAAATCTGAGTAAATAGTGGAATTAAGAGATCCATTATTATTTAACAGTGAATGAAGCAATTTATTAACAAGAGCCGATGTTGAAGAATGTAGAGATTTTTTTGATGCAGTTTACATCACTCCCTCCAAAGTTAGATAAGGCTGACGAAGAAATACGTTTTTTAAGAAATAAGGAACACACACAAACGCACTACAACTTTCTATCTTTTTTTGATAGCGTTATTAGCCAAATGTAGTATCTTATATAAGATAAAGCTACGTGATTTAAACATTTTTAAATCAACAAACATGGAGATATAAATAGAAAATTCGCCGTCACTCCACGTCTAAAGGATTAAATATGTAAACAAACAATAATCACTACAATAAACTGAAAGTCAAACAATAACATATTATATTAATGCGTACGTTTCTACGTATAAATTGGTGTTAAAATAATTTATTCATAGAAGTTAGTATACTCTTTATATACACCTGTTAACACGTCTGTTACTAATTGAAGTTCTGTTAGAAATAAACTACGAATAACAATACTAGATGCACCCGAAACTTTAACAATCGCATTATGATGTTTGTAAAATTATTTATTTATATTATGGATAAGTATTTATCTTACAAGTATTAATATTTTCTAATATTGGTACTACTGTGGTGGTAACATACGAAGATCGTCCTTCTGCACCTGAAGATTTCTATCATCTAGAATTATGCACGAAAATTCACCGGTTTACTCAGTCTGCACGTCTCCAATTTCCTGTCATTTGTAGGACTCATTATAATTTCCGTATGGCTAATTTTTTCAGGCTATATGAAGATCTACTTCATATTGATTGAAGCTTTGACCATCATAATGATGTTGACATTAAGCTTAATGGATTTTACAAGAAACTCTACGAAGTGTTCAATAGGTCCGTTTCTAAATTCGATTCGTCATTCTATTTATCCCCCTTGGTTCAAGGAGATTATTGCGACTCCAAAAGACAAAGAGAAGTGCTGTTTGAAAAAAGATTTAATATCGGATGCCTACAAAGCCAGAAATGTCGAGCAATCAATTAAATCTTATCCTCTCTGCATATGACCCTACATGCAATTATGACGACTTACTTCTCGATTTCTCTGTGTTATACACAATGAATGAAGTGGATAATCCTGTTAATGTTGATTCCTTTGCTCAATATTAATAGTATGTATACATACTCTTCTCATACTGAGCTCTCCTCTTTTTGGATTCTTCTAATATCTGGTTCCGAGTTGGTGAATATTATTTCTTCTTTCCCGAATAAATGACATCTGGTGATGATTTTTTCCTAGTTTCCGGATTAAAAATTCTAGAAATATTCTTGCGGCTCTTTTGCTGAAAATCATTAATACTTCCATTTATACATCTGTCTTTCGAAAATTTTCGAAACGTGCTAGAATAGGCTATTTGACTAATTTTGGGAAATTGTTTTAAATTATTGTTTATTACATAATAAGGACATATCATTGATATTTCCGACATATCTATTGTATTATCAATAAAAATCAATGTTAAAGTTTAAACGTCCAAGACCGCGCCAAAAACGCTGTTTGTGTAATGGCGCTGGTCATATGGCATGCGTGACGTCACAGGCTAGGACGGGATAAGTAAATCTAGTAAATCAAGAAGTAAACCTGAATAAAACAGCGTCGCTGAAGTTAATTTCATGTTTTCTTCAAATTTATTGGATAGAATGGGGTATAAATGACAAGACATATCTTGTATTTATCAACATAACCTAAAATGATCTGAATGATCCTACATAGTGGTTAAGGTTTATACGTGGTACTTACACCGCTGTTTTCACATTTTTAAATTCTGCAGCATAGTAATCGGCGTTATTCTTAAAAAAAAGTGCAACCATAAATGCGTCTATCTTAGGTAAATTGCTGTTATCAGCTCGCACAAAATTTAACTCCATTGTGAAGTCCGAAACGAATACAACTAGGAATATTATATGATATCGAAAATTATCAGAAAACTGCTTTAGAAATAGCTCAAAGATCCAATCGCGAATGAAATACCATTACTGGAAATTACACCCAAAAAGCTAAAACGTGAATGAACGTCAACTTGTTTCGCCAGTATCGCCGTGTATGCTAGTCTATGACGTCACCAGAGTTGCCACCAATGACATAGTGTTCCCGTTACAGATAAAATTTCAAAAATTATGAGATTGTTTTTTGTGTAATTTGTCAAAGATAAACATAATTTAGTATAAAATAAAGTGAAATATGTTCTTTTACGATATTACCCGATAGGATGACCACATATTGTGGTATATTTTCAATGTAGTCAAATACCCTATTGTTCCTGTTTACAAGTAAGGTGACATATCGACAATAACAAACCATCATTCCATTGCTATTATTTCTAATTTTCCTAAAGTATACGAGCAATATTTATAGAGTTACATACTTAATAATATTTCTCCGTGACAGCATGATTTTTTCCCCCGAAAGAGCTATTGTAACTAATCCAGTAACTTTTACACAATATGTTAGTAACATTATTGATTATCAAGGCCAGTTTGACTGCATTTATTTTGTTTTTTCCCGTGTATTTGATACTATTGATCATGTACTGTTGCTATGTAAAGTATAAAGTAAAACTGTGGAGAGGTCACGCGTAGAATATTACCACGCTTTACTATTAGTCTTCCCTTTTGTAAATGGCTCACAAGTTTGTCTTCTAATTCCTTAAGTTATGCTGACGATACTAAAACTTTCAATATGGTATCGTCTAATACAGATGTCATGCACAAGAGAGTATTAATTTTATCATTGGTTAGTCTGTTGCTGTCTTTGAATATTAATAAATGTTTTATTGTCATCTACTAGAGAATTAATATATTTCCCTTTCTCTTATTCTATAAATGAACATACATTTTTGAAAACTAATTCAGTGAAAGATCTCGGAATATTATTTGATAACTTCTTGAATTTCAATTTATATGTTAAATATATATATCTCTCAGCGTTTAAAATATTAAAACTTATCCTACGCTGTTGCAAATTCTTCAATGTCTGATCGTCTACTTAAAATATTATACTTTCTCTTTGTTTAAAGCAAGATTGAATATGAATCTATTATTTGGTGTCCTTTTTACACTACTCAAAAATTTGTCGTAGAATAATTCAATATAGACTTTTAAAATGTTTGTGCTACAAAACTTCTGGTGTTTATCCAGCTAGAGGAACTGAGTATATTTCTTTACCGGGGCGGTATAACTTTCAGTCTTTGTCGGACCGAATAAAGCAACATAACGCACGTTTTTTGCATAAATTAATTGGTGGTCAAATTGACTGCCCTGACTTGCAATTAATTTTAATATTCTACACACGACTTCTCGGACAGTTGTCTACATTTGTTCATGCATGAATCAAATACTGAATTTCCACGCGTACTAGGATTATCTTCGTGTGTTACCGCCACAGTAGTACTAGTATTAGAAGATATTAAATTCAAATCACGATTATTAGGAATCGGTACATTATTAAATTGAGTTAATTAAGTCAAAAACATTTTTCAAAGCGGAAACTTTAAGAGAAAAAGTTGTGTGTTCATTAATGGATGAAGATACGTTGAAAAGTAATGGTTCAAGATTCAATCCATGCGGAACACCTGATGAAACAACAAAACAACTAGAAAGAAAACCATTGTAAGGAACATAGCAAGCGTTATTAATAAGATAGGGCTATATTAATGTAATTATGGATAATGTACATAAGTGAATTCACTTAGGAAAGACGTGCAAAATAATCTAAGGTATCTAAGGTTTTTGCGAAGCAGGTGTATATTACATCTACTTGCTGCTGTTTATCAATTGATTCAGTGAAAGATTGAGTTATTTCTACTACATAAGAGAGCAGATCGAGTTACCATAAATTCATGCCGATTTATAGAAATACGAGGATGGTCCCATAAGTACCCGGCCTGACCTAGAGATGGCGGTAGTTGTTTGAAAAGTATCACTGAGTATTAGAAAGTACACAATCTATAAAGCATATGTTTCAAGTTTGAAGACGCCACGTTGTTTAGTATTTGTTTGGCAGCCATCAACAGTGAACGTTTTCAGTGAATTTGTAAAAATGGAGAAAATTGGTCATCGTTACGTGATACAATACTTTTATTTGAAAGGTCTCAGTCCAACCGATATAAAAGCTAAACTGGATTCTACTTCTATTCGTTTACAACAGTGACATATTGGGTAGCAAAGTTTAAACGAGGCCATACGAGCTGCCAAGACGAGTATCGCAGTTTTCAATCAAATGAGGTGACGACTCCAGAAATGGTGAAGAAAATCCACAAAGCGGTACTGGATGATCGTCGACTGAAAGTGCGCGAGCTAACAGACATAGTAGACATTACAAAAAGTTCGGTAAATCGTATATTATCTGAAAATTTGGACATGAGAAAGCTGTGTGCAAAATGGGTGCCGCGTTTGCTCACACTCGAGCAAAGTGTCGTGAAGATGATTCAATTGAGTGTTTAGCGAAGTTTCACAGCAACAGAGCAAAATTTTTGAGCCGTTTCATATCCATGGATGAAACATGGGTCCATTACTTAACACCTGAGACAAAAGAACAATCAAAACAATGGACTCAAAAGGGAGAACCGGTTCCAAATAAGGCTCAGACCGTTTCATCTGCAGGCAAGGTCATGGCATCGGTTTTTTGGGATGCGCGTGGAATAATTTTCATTGACTATCTTGAAAAAGGAAAAACTATCAACGGCGAGTATTATGCGAACCAATTGCAACGTTTTAGCGAAGAAATCAAGCAAAAACGACCGCATTTGGCTAAGAAGAAAGTTTTGTTTCATCAAGACATGCACCAGCTCACAAATCCGTTATTGCAATGGCCAAAATTAATGAATTAAAGTTTGAATTGCTACCTCATGCACCCTATTTGCCAGATTTAGCCCTCTCGGATTATTTTCTGTTCCCAAACTTGAAAACGTGGCTCGGTGGTCAAAGATTTTTCAACGATGAAGAAGTGATGTCGGCAGTTAATGGCTATTTTGAGGAGCAAGACATTTCTTATTATAAAAAGGGTATCGACCTAATTGAACATCGCTAGGAAAAGTGTATAGAGGTGGAAGGAGATTATGTTATAAATATATTTCTTTCCGAAATTTTTGTTCAGCCATATGCCCTCGTATATGGCTGAAAACGAGTATAAATTTTAGAATAAAGTAGTTATTCAAACACTCTAGCGCAGCTGGAAAGATGAGGTGGTAATTGTGAATTTCTGAGCCACCGTTTCTCTTAAATACGGAAGCAAACACTTTGACATAATGTTCTTTTAAATTAAGATTCTTAGACAAATGTCTAAGAGGTCATTTACATACAAGAAACTGTTATTATTTCAATTAATTTGATTATTACTTAAAAGCTAATAAATCTAAGCAGGCTTTGATGCAATATTATTATATGTTCTTACATTTATCTAATCCTATTTCCATATGGAACTTTATAAGGTACTGTATCTGAAATATTTCATTAGTCGTGGAATGAAGTAGTGGTAAAACACGTATTTGCATATTCCTCATCTTCCAAGCGAACATCTAAAAATCTAAGCCGAGTGTAACTTACAAATTACGCAAAATATGAAAACCGTAATCGTTACGTAGAACGTTCTACTGGACACGCTTTGTAATGGTACCCTTGGCGAGTCTTATTGGCCGCCTGGAAAATTACCGCGATAAATCGCAACAAACGCCAAGAATTTATTAAGTGACCCGCTAGAGTAACGTTAAAATAACTTTCCGTGTGCATAACTGTTCAAGCATTGACGCTGCCTGTGATCTTTCGTTATGCTAATCTCAAAAGACAACCAACATTTAGTTTCCCATGCGATTTAAATAACGCAGGCAGTGCATATATTAAATACTGTAACATATATACCGTCTAAACTAACGTCAGCCTATACGAAAAAGACCATTAAAAATTAACATAATTGATTTGGTGCTGACATTTGGAGCGCGTATATTTCGTAAAATTCCCTGATGTAGTCCATAATACAAGACGGAATGCCGAGTCAAATGTAAACACACGAATGTGATAAATATCTCGTGATATAATCATTATCAGATTTAAAAAAAAGTGGAACGAAAGCAATTTTTACTTAAATTTCTTACATATCTAAGCTTACTCTAGAATAATCAAGATACTCGTGTAGACAATGTATTGTAGATATTGTGTTTTGTTCGTAAAACTAATAACAGTTGCATCAACATGTCATGGGGTGATGTACAATTGCTACCACAAAAAGGTTTTCGATCTAAATTTTAACTTTTACTCGATTTTTTTAGATCTAGCCGTAATGATATCAAATTGGAAAGAGCTGTTGCATGTTTCATGGAAAGAAACTAATGAACAAGAGTGTGCGTTATATGTAACTCAAAAAGCGTAAGAGTTATTTACATAATGTTAAAAGGGATCATTCTATTATTAATAATACCTTATCTACTACATATGTTTTACGGAATTCACCGATCTTCAGGCAGATTTGTGCTATTAATGAACGATTCCTTCATAGCGTTCATCATATCATTTCGATACAGAAAAATAATGAATAATATCATTGCCTCCATCTCTCGTCCAAAACAAAAATGTATTCAACGACAAAGTGAGAACGCTATGAAGGAATCGTTCATTAATAACACAAATCTGCCTGAAGATCGGTGAATTCCGTGAAACATATGCAGTAGATAGGGTGTTATTAATAGACTGATTCCTTCTAACATTCTTTAATTGGCGAAAAGCCGTGACGTAAGCGTCTGTCTATTCGCTCTGGTAACTTAGTTATCGACATGCGAGATATACACGTTCTCGCTTTGTCGTTCAATACAATTTTGTTTTAGACGAGAAAGGGCGGTAATGATATTATTCAGTTATTTACATGTTCAATCTGGCAACAAAAGCTTCAAAAAACCACATTATCTTTCTCGTCGTTTGGGCAATATTGTATGTATAATGTATAATGACTAAACAAATATAAATCCACCTATATACCACAATCTATCGTAGAGAAAACCTTTTTTCAAATCGTAATTCTTAGTTTTGCCTTCCATTAAAAAATATGCGTAGATAAGGTGGACCTTTTACCAATGTTATATTGAAATATCATGACATTTGCTTCATTAAAAGCAGAGAAATGGCGCATAAAGTAACAGTGTGTATTTGACATTGGTCGAAGAATGAATTTTGAACAAAGAGCAAGTATCAAGTTCTGTTTTAAACTTGATAAATCGTTTACTGAAAGGTTTAAACAAGTGTCTGGTGATATGAGTGTGTATGAGTGGTATAAACGATTTTAAAAACGGTCGTACGGATGTAAATGACGACGATTTAAAGACGGTCGTACGGACATAAATGACGACGAACATCTTGGTGCAAAAAAATCTATAGTTACGGAAAGTAACATCGAACTTGTGCGTGAATTTATCAGAAATGAACCGAAATCCTCATTGCGATACGAGGAAATGAAATTAAATATTTCCAAAGACCCAATTCATCGCATTTTGGCCCAGCATTTGGGACTGAGAAAGATTTGTGCAAGGTTTGTACCACACAAGCTAACTAAATTCAACATTGTACAGACTTGATTAAAGACTCAAAAAAGGACGAAAACTTCAGGTATTCTATTGCAGTTGGCGATGAGACGTGGCGTTTTCAATATGATCCAGAAACCAAGCGTCAGAGCTATGAATGGAAGCATCCAAGTAAAAAAAAACTGAAAGTCGCTTGGAGAAATCAAAAGTCAAGACAATGTTGATTTGTTTTTATGATTCGAAAGACATAGTGCACAAAGAATTTGTACCAACTAGTCAGTCAATGCTGTATATTATCTTGGTGTTATGAAGCGTCTTTTGGTGCGTATTCGTCGTGTTCGCCCTCAACATCGTAAAATTGGTAGCTGACGTTTGTTACATGATAATGCACTGTCAAAATAGCATTTTAACCATCAACTATTCACCGTATTCACCGGATTTGGCCACCTGTGATTTCTATCTATTCTCCAAACTACATTTGCTGATAAAAGGACGGCGTTACGCCGACGTCGAAGCCATTAGAAAGGCGTCGACAGCGATCTTGAAGGACGTCTCAAAAGATGAACTTAAAAATTCATTGGACATGTTGATTGACCGTAAAATCGTTGCATTGAAGCCGAAGGTGACTACTTTGAATAAAATAAATGAATTTTACCAAAGCTTTTGTTTTTATTTTAAAAAAGTTTGGTTTTCTCTGCGACAGACTATATATATATATATATATATATATATATATATATATATATGTAAGGAACTAGTATATAACCATTTATAAAAGAAATTATTAATATAATTTTACCGAAAAAAATTTAAAAAAGGGGTTTGTAAATAGTCGCACAATGCTTACAGTCAATTTAGTAAAGTTATAAAGTAGTATATGGGATTATTAGGGTTCGAATATGTTGAAGGACTTTTGTTTATTTATTTATCAGTTCTTTTTTGTAATTGTTATAAATTTGTGTAAATATTTTCTCCCTTCTTGGAAATAAGCTATTATCATTAAATTCTAAAAAATGTACAGGGTGTTTCATTTAAAAGATTAACTTAATTTTCGGCTAAAGTAGAAGTTTGATTCAAATATAAATATGCTCGAAAGACCCCTATTTGTTTTCACTTGAATGCGGAAAATTTTCTTAAAATCTAAGTAGCCGCATCAAAAATATTCTAACGAACCCATACATTTACCTATCACTGTATATTATAAACACAAGAATTTCATAAATATACAAATTATTATGAACACATTCAACATTTAAAGAATTTGAGGAACTTCTCACTTTACTTTCGTTTACATAACCTTTGGAATGCGTTACGGCGTTATGTAACATTTCTCCGAAGAAACAACTAATCTGTGTTCTAAGAACATCTCGAAATAATCTATATTACTTTTGAGTTATGGTATGCATATGGTATCCATACATAAATACCGCAGAAGATATCACTGTGTATGGTTGTATGTGTATAACTTATGCAATAACATAGACTTAACGTTAATACGTCATGAGAGATGTAGACTAAGTTTCTTTTAAATTGAGAAATCGAGGCGCATTTAAAATTAAAGTTTAAAAGTTTGGACATTAAATAAACTGGTTAAAATACAATTGTTTGAAATTACATTGCTAATGGTGTGTTTTTTTGAGTATGTAATGTATACATACATAACTGTGTAATAAAAATGGGGGCAAGGTGATTACGCGAACACCTTTTATATGATTCCAAGTCTACATTGCTAATAAACCAAATACAACTTAAAGTTGGATTGTATATACGTTTGTATCACGGGTTTCATAGAAAATTTTGTCGATATTATTTTCACATTTAGTTAAAATAAACGTAACTAAACAGGA
Source organism: Dermolepida albohirtum (assembly GCA_031893035.1). Classification (NCBI taxonomy): domain Eukaryota; kingdom Metazoa; phylum Arthropoda; class Insecta; order Coleoptera; family Scarabaeidae; genus Dermolepida; species Dermolepida albohirtum. The sequence goes on along the minus strand of JAVIWB010004358.1, from coordinate 40,966 downwards.
ACGTGTTTTCTATTTACACGCGCATAAATTCAACGTCAGTCAGTTAGAATGTTGGAAGTTTACGTTTCGACAGTTAATATGCAAACACATACCAAATTAATCATGGCGTCGTACAGTGTGCGGCAACGTATGCATACCCCACAAATTTATTATGAAAACAAGCGATCACTTACGAGTATGCTAAGTAAAGTTCGTTTTTTGGACGTAATTATGCGCCTAGTGAGCGTGCAATTCGTGATCTAAAGTTTGAAACAGGTGGTGTTATTGATAAACTAAAGATCCGATTACGCCGCGAGGAAAATATTGCTCCTAGCCAAGTCAATTCGTCGCTGTGTACAACAATTGGCTCTTTTATACAGTAGTGTTCAATGAATTTTAAGAAACGATCTGTATTTAAACACGTACAAAATCCAATTGAAGCTAGAACTTATGGACCACCAGAAACGCCGTACATTTGTGAACTGGGTGTTAGACAACACAGAAGTTGATGCTGATCTATGCAAAAAAAAACGTATTGAGCGATGAAATTCATTTTTATTTGAGTGACTACGAATCGCCCAAATTGTTGTATCTGAGGTAGCAAAAATCCACATGTTATTCAAGAGAAAATTATTCATCCCAAAAATGCACTGACTTGCACTATGGTACTTTGTTGAAGATGGAAATACAATGCTGTCACTATCAATAGTATATACTATCGCCAAATGCTAAGCAACTTTTTTTAATGACATGTAGTTTCAACAAGATGACGCTACATGCCACGCAGCACGTGAAACAATCATTTTATTTAGCACTAAATTCTTAGCAGTGTTATCTCTCAGAGAGGCAACGATGAATGACCACTCAAGCTCTTGTGGTCCAACTCAATTACACTTGTTCTTATGGAACTATCTGAAGGAAAAAGTTTACGATAATAGGCCTACCACGTTACTAGGCCTAAAGGAGAACAACAGATGTGCTCCTGCTGAAACAGAACCACAATTATATGAAAGCATTTCAGTAAAAGAATGGCGTCACATCAGCGGAATCGTGGAAGGCATTTAGCTATCATTTTCCATGTCTAAATGCTCATTTGTACTTTATATTAATAGCAATAAAATTCTAATTTATCCAATCTTCTATTTTTTATTCGGAACATAAAACCTGAAGTTCAATTTAGATCACCTTTTATGTGGCCTAACACAAAAATGCCACAAATTCGGCAGAATCTTCCATACTATTCTGTAGAATCAACCTTTATTAGTTTAAATACAACAGTACAGAGCGATCTGTCAGTTGGTCTCTCTTTGACAATGCGTCAAAATGAAAATCTCCTGTGATTTTCCTCGATAAAAAAAAATTTAGTTGCAAGCTGTGATAAAGTACTTTTATTTGAAACACTTAATAATACCAACCAAAATCAGAACAGAGTTGGATTCGAAACTATTAGACTCCGCTCCATTATTTTCAATGGTTAAAAACTGAATTTCCAAATTTAAACGTGATTGTGTGAATACAAAGGATGAACTCCGTCGTGGATATTCAAAAACTGCAACTGGGGACTTCCACACATTTTGCAATAGATACGTGCAATTTAAAAAAGCCCTAGAGGGAGCTCCAAAATTGTTTTTTGAAACTGGTCGAAGATCAGGTAGTGGTGCAGTTGATATACACACACCAGAAGTTCTCAAAAATGTTAGAAAATAATGGAAAGTCGAAAACTGCAATTTTGTAATTGGTTGATAAATGTAAAGAACACCAAAGAGCTTTCAAATTACATAATTTAGAGTATTGGAAATGTAGTTGAAGAATCTCTACATCTAGAAAAAAGTTGGTATTTGGGCAGCATTGAGCCAAAGGCGAATAATTGAATCAATATTTCTTCAAAGCTCTATCCTAGCTAAAGAAATTATTTGTGTTATCTTCTTCATTTTTTAACAGGGACATTAACTGCTGGTGCATCCAAGAAAATTAAATAAATTGTCGAATTGAATACATATAATGAAATTACACTATGCATTAGTGTGTAATAGTTATTAACAGTTTTAATTCTACATTTACAGAAAAAAAAGTAGGTCGAAAGAAAAGTTTATTTCGGTTTCATTCAATTTATAAATTATATTCTATTAAGTAGTATAACTTTATTGTACAAACGTATATTCGATTCAATTTTAAGAGATTCTCTTTATTAATCATATAGACCCAGAATAGCGTAGCGTCAGATGACCGTAGACACTGCTTGTGTACTATACACACTTGTATTGATATAATACATATTTTTGTACATTCTTTGCTTTCTTAATTTCAACGAATTACTCAATAACAGCGTTTATTTTACTCAATATGTGCTAAAATTTTTAAAGTAATTACTTTGTACAATCTCCTAACGTTAAAGCAACCATGTGTTGTGTAACAAATGAAAGTAGCCTGCAACTTTACCGTCTAATAGATAAGTATACGAGTGGAAACCAAAGAATTAAGACCGTTACCTTTCGAGTTGTTCAAGTAACCAATTGCTGCAAAATTCATAATTATTGCAATTTATAACATTAATTAGGAGGAGATCAAGTCAATTTGCATTTACAATTAATTGTGTCCTTAATGTTGCACTCGTAATTTTAAAAGATTGTTTCCTTAATACAAGTACGTACAGTAAAGGGAGTTTATAAGTTTCCAAGTTTATATTGCATTTGCTTACTTCTACTGGAATATACAGTTCGTTCCATTTCAAATGTGTGTATTATCGCTGTAGGAAGTATTCTAGATTTGAATGAACTGTTTTTGTTGTTACTACGTGATAGAATCTGTAACTAACAAAAAGCAAAACCACAAACGATCTATGAATATTTTTCCATTGGGTTGGCAACTAAGTATATAATTGCGAGTTTCATTAATAGATGGTTGCAGACTATATTTACATATTCTAAATGTGAAAGCCACGTTGATATTTTATAGTTGGTACTTCGATTATTATTTAGTAAATAAAAATTCTATCATTAGGTCGTATAATTTTCAATTATTGTCGGTCGACATATGGATATTGAACACGAATTTTCGACATCATTTGTTCGTTTCTTCCACAATGGAAAAAACGCATTGCACTGATTTTCCTGGCTTCTTTCTACTGATTTTTTTACCCAAAGACGAAAAACGTTAAGATCGTCCAATTGAAGTTGGTGGCCAGATCAAAGTATCAGTGTGAATCGTTATTATCAGGTTGTTACAAATGTAATGTTCTTTTTTTCCTTCAGTCTGAACTGAATCGCACCTGTGTGAAGACGTGTATGTTTTTGGTGAAAATTATTATTGTATTTGTAGAAAAGCGTATTTATTTTGAAGTGTGTACCTGTTCCATTTCTTGGAAAGATTAATACACCTGTCCTTGTCTCGCCTATGCAAATGCTGTCGGCAAGAGATATTCGGGCAATTTACCTCTTTCAATTTAAAAGGGGATTAAATGCAGCTGCAGCAACGCGAGAAATTAATCAGACGTTCGGTGAAACCACGTGTAATGAACGCACATTACGGCGATGGTTTAAAAAATTTAGCGAGGGAAATTTTGATTTGGAAAATGAGCCTCGCGGATATGCGCGTAGCACCGTTAATGACGACGAGCTGCGTGTAGAAGTTGAAAGTAATCCGTCGACAATAATGCGTAGCCTTGCAGAAACATTTCAAGTGTCCATTGCCACCATTAGTCGTCACCTTTCTTCGATTGGCAAGTGAAGAAACTCGATCGATGGGTGCCGCACCAATTAACGGAAGCCAATAAGCTCCGTCGATTAGAGGTGGCTACCTCTTTGGCTAATCGACAGAAAGTTGAACCGTTTCTTCATCGAGTGGTAACGTGTGGCGAAAAGTGGATACTTTATGATAATCGGAGACGGTCAGGACAATGGTTAGATCGAGGTGAAGCACCAAGACAGCATGCACGAGCATCACTTCACCCGCGAAAGATTATGGTGACTCTATGGTGGACCAGTAAGAGTATTATTCACTATTCATTTTTGCAACCTGGTTAAACCATCACGGCACCGTCCTATTGTGCCGAACTGGACACTATGCATGGAAAATTGAGCCGCTTGCAGCCCTCACTAGTCAATAGACATGGACCCATACTTCTTCATGATAATGTAAGGCCTCATGTTGCACGACAGACAATCCAAAAACTTTCGGAATTTGGTTACGAAATTCTCCCTCACCCACCTTATTCACCTGACCTTTCGCCAACTGATTTTCATTTTTTCCGAAGTTTAGACAATCACCTAAAAAATAGGGACTTCCCTGACCGGGAGTCTGTAATAGCAGTGTTTGAGCAATATGTGAGCCGTCAAAACCTAGATTTCTTTTCAAATGGAATTTTTCAGCTTCCAGGCCGTTGGCAACAAACTATTGATGTAAATGGAGATTATTTTGCAGAATAAATATTTATATTTTTTTGAATTAGGACTTTTTTTATTCCTTACAAAATCGGACAATTCATATGTAACAACCTGATAGTATAGCTTGTGAATTAATACATGGATTTAAAAGTGTTTAAAACAAATTTTGCTACGTAGAAAAACTAAATGTACACAACACATTAACGTTGAAGAAAAAAATGAAGAAAATGGTTCTTTTTTGAGAAGATGAATAGATGGCAATGAAAAGTTGGGTCTTTGCAGCAATGGTGGAGGGTATCAAATATAAGCAACATCCAAAGCTGATAGTCATCAAAAGAAGATTATGTTACAAAGCTGATGGAGTTGCAAAACATTGTGAACTTTGAAATTTTATTGAGGAACCAAACGATCAATTTAGATGTGTCTATTCAGCAACTAACCAAACTGAACAATGCAGTTTAAGAAAAACGACTGGAAACGGCAAATAGCAGAGATACTGCGATCCACTGTGACAATGCAAATCCGCGTACATACTGGGTTACACAACAAAGTAGTTGGACCTTGGTTGGCATCTGTTGCAACATGCGTCATATAGACCTGACCTTCAACCATTATATCATCATTTATTTCATTCTTTCTAAACCTTTTTCAATAGTAAAAATTTCAATAATGATCAAGGAGAATGGAAATAGGCCATTAATAAAAAAAGGGGTTAGATATAAATAATAATATTTCCCTTTGTTTCCAAACCAATAAATAAATATATCATACATTGTCAAGGACATAAATTTAAAATAATATGCATATATATAAGAAGTTTGTGAGAGAACTCGTATCTTAAATTATGATGCAGATAATAGTTGAGAAGTAAAATTCATTCTAGTCTACTGTAAGTTTTGCATACACCACAACTTATCTACCAAGATTGAGATGGACAAAGATAAGTTGGTACAATCTATACTGATCTCCATAGAACTTCCAGATATTTAATGACAAATTGTTAATTAAAACAATAATACGACTGCCACAGATTAATTTTTGTGTTTCACGTGGTTTAATATAAGAATTCTTATACTTCTAAAAGCCAAAACGAATGATTACTTTTATCCAAGACTACTTTGGTACGTATGAGTGAAGAAGCCGATGCCTTATTTGAGGATCCATGCTAAACGTTTTAATGTCCACAGCCAGTAAGTTTGCAATTTTCATGAGCATAGATTTCTTCTGCTTCAATTACAATCTTTATTTTGATACCTATGAGACAAATTACGATATTTATATTTTTTGCGTTGAAATTTTTCCCCCTGCAAATGGCTATAAATTTTACAAATAAATATTATTATTATTGTTGGTAAGATTACGGGAAAAAAGAAGATAAAATTTTGTATGATTTCTCCAAGATTGATCATGGTATGAGAACTGAAACATATTGTAAACACATAAATAAATTACCTTACATTCAGTTCCAATTTTGCTTCTTCTGACTTTTGTTTGAACTATTAGAAAGCTTTCGAATCGAGTAAAGATTCTAATCAAATTATAAAGTTGTAGATAGAAGCTGTTCATCTTCCAGGAAAGTATCAGAAAGATTCCAAGTCGATGACGCACATATAATACACACAATCTGTGGCAAAGAAATCGGAATTTTTTTAAGTAATTCTATTAAAAAAATATATAATACGTCGATAAGGTAGATCTTTCACCAATATTATGACAAAATATCATGACATTTGCATCATTAAAAGCAGAGAAATTGCACATAAAGTAACAGTGTGTATTTAGCATTAGTCGAAAAATGAATTTTGAACAAGGAACAAATATCAGGTTTTAAACTCCGGTAAAATCGTTTATTGAAACATTTAATTTGATGAAACAGGCATATGGTGATGCGTGTTTGTCACGTACGAGTGTGTATGAGTGGTACAAACGATTTAAAGACGGTCGTATGGAAAAAATGACGACGAACATCCTGGTGCTAAAAAATCTGTGTATACGGAAAGTAACATCGAACTTGTGCGTGAATTTATCAGAAATGAGCCGAAATCTTCATTGCTATACGTGGAAATGGAATTAGATGTTTCTAATGATTCAATTCATTGCATTTTGACACAGCATTTAGGACTGAGAAAGATTTGTGTGTGTGTGTTTGTACCACACAAGCTAACTGAATTCAACATTGTACAGACTTAATTAAAGACTCAAGAAAGGAAGAAAACTTCAGGTATTCTATTGTGTAATTGGCGATGAGACGTGGTGTTTTCAATATGATCCAGAGACCAAGCATCAAAGCTGTGAATGGAAGCATACAAGCGAAGAAAGACCGACAAAAAGCCGTTTGGAGAAGTCCAAAGTGAAGACGATGTTGTTCGTTTTTATGATTTGAAAAGCATAGTGCACAAAAAGTTTGTACGTGGGCAAAGTGAAAAGTTCTCGGCCTGACACAGAGATGGCGTTACAATTAACAGAAATTTATGTTTCCTGCGTGGCTACATGTGTCTTTAGTTCATATGAAAACTTTCAACTTGCTCTCTCAAGTACTTTGTTTGCAAGAATTTTTGTATTAGACGTATTTCTTTAAATGGATAAACTTGAATATCATGTTGTTATAAAATTCTTTGTTTTGGATGGTTTAACCCACTACACACCAGAAACGAAACAGCAGTCGAAGTAGTGGGTGGAAGCCGGTGGTTCAGCGCCAAAGAAAGCGAAGTCGATCGCATCTGCCGGAAAAGTCATGGCCAGCGTGTTTTGGGATGCAAAAGAAATCTTGTTAATTGATTACCTTGAAAAAGGCAGAGCAATTATAGACGCATATTACTCTAACCTTCTTGACCAGCTGGATGCCAAAATTCGCGAGAAGAGGCCTGGTTTGAAGAAGAAAAAAAATCATTTTTCATCAGGACAACACACCCGCACACAAGGGTGCGTTGGCGATGGGAAAATTGCGGGATTTGGGGTACGATTTGCTCGGCCATCCTCCCTATTCTCCTGATTTGGCATGTTCAGACTTCCATCTATTCCCAAATTTGAAAAAATTTGTTTCTGGAAAGCGATTCACATCCAACGAAGAAGTTGAAACGACCGTAGAAGAATATTTTGACAGCCTTCCAGACTCTCACTACCGGGAAGGAATATTGATATTAGAAAAACGCTGGACAAAGTGTGTTGAGCTCAAGGGAGATTATGTAGAAAAATAAAATCATTTTGTAAATTTAAATCGCAGTCTATCATTGTCAGGCCGAAAACTTTTCACCTTGCCCACGTACCAACTATTCACACAGTCATTTCTGTACATTATCTTGGTATTATGAAGCGTCTTTTGGTGAGTATTCGTCGTGTGCGCCCCCAATATCGTGGAAATGGTACCTGGCGATATAATCTTTTTATAAACAAGATTCTGAGTATATTTGAGTAACTCTAGTGTTTAAAGCGACTTCTAATAGAATATCAGACTTACTAAATGACCAATTTATGCCGCGAAGTGTTCGTATTATTCTAAAACATACTATAATCTTCACATTGATAGTATAAGAAGTTAAATTTTCGCTATGCTTCGGAAACTTATAAATTGTATGAACTATTTAGATACGCATAACGTCGCGTATATGCTTGCATGAATATCAGTTTTATGAATATGCAATTTAATTACATATGGCCTGCGGTAGATAATAATTTAATTATTCTTATATTCATGATAATATGATAAACGTATTGCGTTACGAAATATTTCTTTTATTTATTTAAATGTATCGATATTATACGTACGACCTTCACTATACTACGTGATATTTAAATAAATTAATACGTCACGTACAAGTAGAAAATTGTAGAAAATTATTCATGAAAAAAAAATAAGCAAATCAAGTCGTGTATATAGTTTAAAAGCAAGCCTCCTGTCATCATTATTTACTAATTAACGACTACTAATTATAGATTTGTAGTTTTTATTTGTCTGAGAAAATGGTTTCAATATAATTTCCTGGAGTTGGTTTACATAAATTGCAAATACAGAACTACATACACTATCGCTCATTAGTATTCGGTCACTCGCATTTAACCCGCAAATTGTAACAAAAATCAAAATTGAAATACTAATAGCTTTTTATTATTTACATATATGAAAAATATAATATATATTTTTACATCTAAAATAAATCGTTGTATAATATTTTTATCTAAATTTTAAACTCGTCTATATGCCCTCCTTTATTTTTAATCAATGCAGCTCACAATCGAGGTATTTTTTCGATTAATTTTCGTATAATGTCTCAGGTTTTATTTTACCACATGCCAGGTTCTTTCATATATTAACAGCAGATGTGGGAGCCGATTTTCTCACCTCTCGGTCAAGTTCTTCCCATAGCAACTCGATGGTATTTAAATCGGGACTCTGGCTTCATGCAGCGCAGATCTACTTTGATAAATCTCATTTTAATCAACCGATTGCTGAAGTATTGGATTCGCGGAATCAGGTGGATGCAATTTACACCGATTCTTCTAGGGCATTCGATAGCAGAGATTCTAAGGCATAGGAGGATAGCTGGGCAGACACCATGCATTTGGATTCAGTGATTCACTACTTGCTTTCTTAAGATCCTATCTGAGTAATACACATCAACGCGTATTTTTATGGTTTCTCATCCGTTTCTTATTTTCCTTCATCTGGTGTACCTCAGGGTTCTAACTTGGAACCTTTCTTATTTATTATCTTTATTAATAATCTCATAAAATTATGTCCGATAATTTTCTATTCGCTGATGATCTAAAAGTTTATCGTCCGCTGTATACTATAGAGCAGGTATGGGCAACCTTTCGACATGTTGTGGGCCAAACTTTAATGTGCAAATACGTTCGCGGGCCGCGTTTAAAAGTAGTGCATTTTAAAGTAGTGTTCATAATTTTTAGCGATAGATATAAGCCATGAAATAATACGACGAATGTCTCGCAAGCCGGATCAAATCTTACAGCGGGGCGGATCCGGTCTGCGGGCCTGTTGTTGCCCACATAAGATATAGAGGATTGTGAGCAGCCTCAAGCAGACATAATAAGTATATGTAAAACTAATAATCTACCTTTAAATCCTAACAAATGTAAAGTGAAAAGGTCAACTATGAATTTGATGTCACTCTTCTAACGCCCACCGGGTATATAAAAGATTTGGGTGTATATTTTGATTCCCGTTTTATTTTTTCCGAGAATGTTCAAAATATCCCTAAGCAGGCAAGGTAGAATCTGTCATTAAGTGAAAATTTTTTCTAGAAAATCAAATACGTTTCGCTTCAATTATGAACGTCACTCTTTTAAACAAGTAACTTAGCGAAGTCGCTTTAACTTGTATTTGGGAAGCGATTGCCAATATAAACGCGAGAGAAATGGAAAAATTGGCCGCCTCAAAACCAGAATTAGTTGTAGGGACGAACTCGACAGGAGGGTCAAAAAAATTGGTCTTACTTCGAAGCAACAGCTTTGAATTGCACTCCAAAACGTATCCAATAATATATATACAATTGGAAATCTAATTAAAAGAATATCACGTGTTGTTCAGGCACTACTCAATTCAAAGGATGGATTTTTCAACAAACTACGAGTAGAATTAATAAAAGGTTTCTTAATTTATTATTAATTTTGAGTTATTTTTCATTTTCTAGTATGTTTGTGTGAGATTCTTAGTGGACGCAAGCCTCACACAATGGAAAACTTGGTCTCTTCCCTAGGTGTGTTAGGTCCTCACTCAAAAAAATACATATATTAATACGAAACTGATATTAGAAAATCTTACAGGGTTCTTTAAAAGTAAATGAACGATTCGGTAGTTACGAGCAATCTCTAAGTCATCATTCATCAAAGCTTTAGTATTGTATTGATTTTCGATAGATATGAATGAGTTGGCTATGTGCACCCAAAGTCGCGCATATTCAATTACTATTAAAGATATATTTTGGAGTGTATTTACTTTTCGTTTTCTAAGTTTTTCGTGTCTTATGCCTGACAGTTCTCAATTCAAATGTTGACTAGCCAATCTTTGTTGGTCAACATTTTTTAATAAGTATAAATATCAATGAAAACAATCAATCAACTTTTAGAAAGTGAGAAAATTTATTAACAATGAAAAGTATTTGTTATAAATTTCTGAAAACCACCAAAAAAGTTAGAGATTACAAGGACATCTCTTCAGTATTGAACATTGAAATTATATATAATATAATTTCATTTCATGCATACTCTCTAGTTCTTTCTAATTTTTCTCTTTAGCCAAACTTCCGTGAACGGTAGTGTAAATCCCTTGTTATTTACTAACTTAGGACCGCATGCACATAACAGCAATGGCAATTTTATGCGGTTCTAGTTCAATAGCAAGGGACTGCGTATTTGCATATATTTTATGAACATAAATCCCGCGAAGAAATACCTAATGAATCAACACTTGATAATGAAAGTACGTTGAAGTTAACAGAACAATAAAAAAAGGTAATTCAACTGCTTTAAAAGGCGAGTTCTAAATTTATTATTGCACTTGCTTCGCTGCGTAATTTTAAACAAATTTTATCAAACTATGCCGTGCAATTCAGATAACAAGTTTAAATTTTAACGTTTCATTTCAAGGTGCAGTATTTTATACGAATACGGCGTATAAACTGCGAGATAACAGAGCATATATTTTGCATCACCACTCTTAGTACATTAGTCGTTTTGTTTAGTGTCACGCGATTTCCTATACGCTAAAGGTTCAGTGACAAAACATCAACAGCAACTCACGGACTAAATGATGAATGCGCTATAGAAAGCCTGGCACATTGGATAAACATACACAATTGACCATGATGCAACCACGGTGCCGTGCACTTTCATTCTAAATAGTAACACTACACTGTACCACGATGGTACAATGCCGGAGCATTGTGTTCCGCTAGAATTCAAACTCCTAATGGTACTGGGTGCTTTATTATTTGATGATTATGTGTGTCTCTCTCTCTCTGTGTGTGAGTGTGTGACTTTTGTTAAACACGTACACCTGACGCGACGCACAGGTAAACACAAACTGGTGAAGTTTCGCATCTGCACCACAATGGTGGGGCTTAGAACGTCGCGTATCAGTTCAAATTTCCCTTCCACGGCACACGGCAAATCTAAAGTTTCTATTTAATTACTCCATCTGTTTATACATGTTTTAATTGATTCGATTTCGAGAGAAAATTATGTGAATAGAAATTAATAATTCTCATACAACTTGCGTGCATTATATTATAAATTGAAGGCAGGTATTCGAATTAATTTGCAATATGAAAAGCTTCTATTTTAATATTTATGGATTCAGAGAACCTTCGAAGTTTCTACATAATTACACGGTGTGTGTGTGTGAATAATTGATTGGTTTTTAATTTTATTATCGACAAACCTGTAAAATGTATACATATATAGGATCTTTTTTAAGCGAAAGGCAAGGCGGTTTTCGAAAAATTTTCCAGTTAGACTAGATTATCAAAATACACTATCGCTCACGGAAGTTTGATCAATTACTTAACCAGACATTTCCGGTAAATAGGAGTATAGTTCTCTGCTTCTGGGCTTCCGGGCTGGAATCGCGTCACTTGTATATCTGCCGACGTTAGTTTCAGTGCAGTAGTTCAGCCCTGAAGATGTCCCATACAAATGGGTACGAAACGTGGGCAGATATACATGTGACGCAGTTCCAGCCCGGAAGCCCAGAAGCAGATAACATGGACAACGACCGCGGAAGTCTACGTACCAGATTAGGGGTATAGTTCGTTTCGAGTTATTTTAATTTGACTAAATAGCAGATAAGTACTTTCATAGCACCCCCTGCAGTGTAGCCTTAATGAAACTAAACACACCTAAGATATGAGCTGTTCCTTATTCTAATAGCCAAAGTGGTATTAAATAAATTGTGTCTAAATAAGCGAACTTGATTTGCTTATTTATATTATGGGAATTCAATTTATTTCAATATATTTCATTATTGGACACCGTATAATTAAAATGAAATTACATCTTAACATCTTAACATTTCTTGCATTTTAGTAGTATAGTATATATAAATTTTCGATAGTGGCAAAATGTAATTTGTAAGGTGGGAAAACATATATTTGATTATAAGAAAATGGGAGACTTGATTAATATGAATTAACGATAACCGTAGCTTGGTGACGAACAATATAAATAGTGACGCTAGAAAGAATCATCTGGTAGTTAGCATTCTTACACCAGGGGATGCTATAAAGGCACATATTTTCTATTCAGTCAAGTTTAAATAAATTGAAACGAACTATACTTTCATTTATAAGATACAGACACACAAAAGATGCAATAATATTGTATTTTATTATTAGCTTCAGATTTACAGTATTATTTAAATATTAGATTTATATATATTATTAATTTTATTAGATTTTAAATTTGAGTTTAATTTCTATTACATTTTCTTTGTCTTTCTATGTATCTCTGGTTGGTCAAACTTCCGTAAGCGGTAGTGTAGATCCTACGACATCCATTTTTGGTGGTTTTAAATCTTTTTCATTTTTCCTCAGTGCTTTAATTAAAAAAAAAATATTTACTATTTCGCAAAGTGCATTTTTGCAATTTGACGTAAGGTATCTTCGAAAAATTCTAAATTCAGCAACGGCACCTAATATCGTGTTCTACATCCTGCCTATTGCGGTACTTCTTGTTTGTCAATATGTCTCTCGTATGCAAAAAACAGTAGTTGTAAATGATAAAAGTACCAATACAGCTTCTTCTGCTAACTGTACATGTTCGTCTTTCAAACTGCATCAAGATTCAGTCAAAGGTTTTGTTTTAAAAGCTGATACTAGAGAATAAGAAGTCAATCCAAGTTATTTTCCATATCCCTAATTTGATAAAGAAAAGGTTTCTCATCGATAATAAACGGGCTTTTTGTTCCCAAGCAATGTTCCAATTTCGTATGATATTCATTAGGAAAGTACTTTTATTTAGTTCATCTTTTGTGAATGTTATACCTTTGTTATACCAATCGGGATTGACCATCAATACTCCCTTGATCCAAGACATCTTTTAAAACTACAATCATGTGTTTGGCGATTGACAGAGTCAATCCAAAATTGCAATTTCTTGTTAAAAGCCAGAATTATTCCCTGGACGTGAACACATTTACTTGGTTTCTTGCAGTGCAAAGTTAATTTCGAGTTTTGCGAAAATATCACCCAACTAAGCTTCCCCAAACATCCACTGTTTATATTTTAAATGATTTTTTAACTCGATCATGCATTAAGAAAGAACCTGTGTGCTTCTCTTCTCTTAGATAAACAAATCGTGATAATACTTTTATTATTTTAAAGAACTTATTATTCATCGGGCGAAGGGATACTTTTAAACAAGTGGCAAGTACTTCCTTTTGAATCACTAGTGCAGTTTCTTGGAACCTATTTTTAAATGTTGGACAGCTCCAGAGAGTTTTCCCAACGTAACTTAGCACTGTCCGTGAAAACATCAATGAAATTTAGGTACCTCATTGTCGTTAATAAAGAACTTAGTGGCTTAAAAATTCTCCTCCAGTTGTATCAGTTTGAAGAGGCTTGCATAAAAAATCTTCTGATAAAAAATTGCCTATTGACTCGTCCATTTGTAGTGCAAATCTGGACGACTGAATACGCTAAATTAGTTGGTCTCTAGCGTTGGCTGTTAAATCATTTATTCGGCGCGCCACAATGTCATTTTGGAGAGGAATTTTCGCAGGCTTCTCGTCTATCATATATGTAATTAATACGTGATTGAATGAGATTTTCTGTAGTCGTCATGCTTTATTTGTCTGAGAAATTTCTAACTAAATCAGGTATGGGCAATCTTTTGACATGTTGTGGGCCAAATTTTAATGTGCAAATACGTTCACGGGCCGCCTTTAAAAGTAGTGTTCATAATTTTTAGCGATAGATATCAGGCACGAAATAATACGACAATGCTTCGCGGGCCAGATCCGGCCGGTCGTTGCCCACATATGAACTAAATAAAAACGAAGAGTCCGTTGCTTTTTCGCTCACAGTATAGACTGCCTAGGTCATACATGTTTGGGCTTCATTCATCAACTTCCAATAACCTTTCATACGTGTTCTCTTTATATGGAAACCTAATTGAAGTGGAGGTATTATTCATGACATGAACTGCCTGAAATGTTACCCATATCGTTAACATGGGTTAGAAATGGAGAAGGATTCAATATTGACTCGACGCAATCTTTAAGTAAAAGTAAATAAATTAATTAACCAGTCTTCAAACCCCATAATTTCTAATTTCTGCAAAGGTGTCATATAATCTTTAGAATCGAAGCCTTTACTTAGATGGCGATAGGCCAGAATCATCTCATCCTTATGATCAAGAGTGTGTATTATGCATTCCAAGATTTCGGAGATAATTAGCGAGTTCGTATTTGAACATTGCATTGATATCATTGCAGCGTTGCCAACGTCAGCAAAAAAAAGGTAAAATTCAGCAGGTACAATCTGAGAGAATATAGTTCATTTATTTCTTCACTCAATACACCACTCAATTTTTGGTCTGTGTGTCTGTGTGGTCTCACTATTTTTATTAGTCTTTCAGAGCTTTTAAATATTGGATTCATTACCAAACAAGTTTTTGATCTTTAGAAAATGATTCATCAAAAATAACAAAGTAAAAATTAAAAAAAAGTATTCGAAATAGTCACTACAATACAAATTTACCAATAATAAATTAAAGAAAACATTAAATGATAAACTTACTGCATTATGGAGGAAGAAAATTAAAATAATATTAGTTGAAGAAATTTCTTAATTTAGTAGATAAAGTTTTTAGATGTTCGCCTACTAACCATACTCTCGTGTCATATGTAAATAACACGAGATGGCATTGCATCGCGACATATATTTTCATCACATACATACATATTTATGGACGATCATTTTTGACAATGCTGGCGACAATGCCATGTTCTGCATACAATACCCCACACACAAGAGCGTGAGTATTATTATGTTGAATTGTTATACTGAAATAATATGTGATATATAACAAGTTTCATAGCGAGTACGAGTTGCTTTTTGTAGAATCATATAATCATTAGACACACCTCTGGTATTGTTAGTGGGGTCGGTCCTGTTTTTTCATCCGTTCCGTGTCTTTCAAGTTTGTCTGTTGTAGTGTATGGATTGTTTATATTAGCATATCTTATGAAGTGATTCATTTTGCAAAATCGACTTCCTATGTCAATGGCATTACATACTACATTTAGAATAATCCGATTGTCAAAGAAAAATTTGAATAACTCATCTCCAATCGTTTTGAAGCTTTAGTCTGTCTATCCTATCGCTTTTTACTGCTAACTGTACCAGTTTTACAAAGGCCCTTTCCTCAATCCGTGTATTGTTTGACATCTTCTTAATGCGTTAGCATATTGTTTGTTGGATTTTCATTAGCATTGAATAAGGCCAATACGAACCCGTAGCGGCAAAACCATTTTAAGAAGTATCGTAATGGGACATTTATTTTGAAACTATGAAAATTTAGTCACCATAGCAATTGATTTTTTTAATTTAAAAACTTTCGCAGTTTTTTCGACATGTGAAGGTGTTTCAAATTTCGCGGTTTTTTTAAAGAATAAATAAAACACGTAATTTGCATTCACTTTCAAAAACTTTTTATTGGTAATTGAAGTATCAGTTATGACATTTATATGCGAAAAATAGTCTCTGCCAAATGGCCTCCCCTCTTGCAGCTCCACAGACGTCCACTCTTTTGCTAAAATTTTCAAATACATTTTATTTATTTTTTATAAACCTGACTTTTCACATAACCCCAAAGAAAATAGACTAACGGTGTCAAATCACACGACCTTAGTGACCAAATTAACATCACCGTTTCTTGAGATTACACGTCCGGGAAATTTTTCTCTCAATAAATCAATTGATTCGTGTGCAAAGTGAGGTGTAGCTCCATCCTGTTGAAACCATATATGCTCTATATCAATATTCATTAATTCAGGGCACAAAAATTCGGTTATCATCCGACGATATCGATCACTATTGACAGTTACAGCTTCACCAGCAGCATTTTCAAAGAAGTAAGATCCAATTACACCACCTGACCATAATGCACACCAAACAGTAACTCGTTTAGGATGCATAGGTTTGTCATGAATAATTCGTGGATTTTCCTCACCTCAGATACGGCGATTTTGTTTATTAACATAGCCACAAAGTTCAAAATGTGCCTCATCGGAAAAATCAGCTGGATGTTCATAGATGGAATTGACAAATCAACGACGTTCTAAATGATCTAATGGCTTCAGTTCCTGTGTTATTTGAACATTATATGTCTTCAGAGCTAAATTCTTGTGTAAAATACGCCATGTTGTTGATCCACTAAGACCAAGTTGTTGTGAACGTCGTCTAATGGACATTTCAGGATCTTCAGCAACACTTTCACGAACCAAACCAATATTTTTTTGTGAACGACCACTATGACTGCATTTTTCACTTTTTCGATCTTCCACGGAACCGGTCTCTTGAAATTTTTTAATAATTCGACCAATAGTGCTATCAGATGGACGATTATGTATACCATAAAATTCACGTAATTTTTTAAAAACTCTTTTCACATAACGCTGATTTTCATAAAATAATTCAACAATTTGAACGTGTTGTTGTACCGTGCACGAAGCTATTTTTATAAATGTCATACATCACACTTTTTAAATGCCCACATACCCAGACAAATTCAGTGCGCCATCTATATTTTATTTATTCTTAAAGGAAACCACACAATTTGAAACACGCTTTATGTCTTGAAAAAAATCAATTTTTTTAATTTACACTAAATAAATAATTTCGTGATATTAAAAATTAATAAGCTAACTATTACTTTGAAATAGATATAATTTTGAGAAGAAATAATAAGCAAATAATAAATTCTTTACTTTAAAAAGGATTTTTTTCCTTGACTTAGATTTGTTAAAATGAAATAAAAGTATTTAAAAACACTTCAAGGAGAACGTGTTTAAAGATTATAGTTAATGTTAAGAGATAAAAGCAAAATTTACATTTTTATCTTTTGAATTAATTAATTATACATTTTTTCGCATTACAGTTTCATCGCTGTTGTAAATTAGATGGGATAGTTTATTAGTTTTAAGTCCCATTAGTTTATGTAAGCCTGCCCCGGTAGAGTTGGATTGTTTTCGTAATAAATTATTTAATCCCGACTTGTTATTTCTTCTTTTCCTGTTCGTTAAAATAAACCAGAAAACCGTATATTGGCCTCGTTATAAATACATACATAAATTGATGAAATTAAATGAAATATTCTATCGTCTCTATTATTAGTTGATTAGGAACTTCATTTGGATTAAATTGATTCAATATTTACAATTTAATATTGCCACAGATAAATATTTTATTCTAAAAAAGGTTTACGATTTAATTTCGAATAAAATCAAATCAGTGCTAACTAATAAAAAAAAAGTATGTTATAAAACATTATAAATAATGAAGTGTTCCAATGTAACGTACATTATGTGTGTTTGGTATTTACCGCGGTTTGATCGTGAATCCAGGTGTGACACTGTGATTAATTATATGCTAGTGATGACAATTTAGTTGTCGAAACAGGTGTACAGAATACGATCGCCTGAAAGCCTCGTTAGGAGATTTAACAATTGGATTGTGCTCTTCGAACGATGATCGGACTTGTTGGTGCATCTCCATAATTCGGTACTCAATTCAAAGTTTCAGAAACGCGAAGTCTAATTGTCGACTACAAATGTAGGGTTCAGCTTTTTACAAGTTTGTTACAGATGGTGTTCCGGATTGTCCTTTTTTAAGTTAGCTTTTCTAATTAGTCTGATGATTTTGGACATCGCAACTGTGCTGGTATGCGAGGGAGCGTTGTCTTGGTGAAACAGAATCTTTTTCTTTGCCATTCCTGACCGTTTAGTACGAATGTCAATATTTAATTTTTGTAGAAGTTATGCATAATATTGGCCGTTTATTGTGGCACCTTTCTGAAGTAATCAACGAGCAAAATGCTCTTTGAATCCCCAAAAAATTGATGCCATCACCTTGTTTGCCGATAAAGTGGTTTTCGCTATCTTTGGAGGTGCAGAACCACGTTCTAACCATTGTTTCGACTGTTGTTTAGTTCCGGGTGTACTGTAGTGTATCCAAGTTTCATGGCAAGTAACAAATCGCCTACAAAAATCAACCGGATTCCGCTTATAAAAGTCCAAACACTCACTGGAAATGCGCAAACGAGTGAATTTTTGATCAGTCGTAAGAAATCGCGGCACCCATTTTACCGAAAGCTTGGAAAGGCCCAATTCTTTCGTTAAAATGTGGTGTACGCGTTCTGATGAAATATTTGCCATGTCTGCTATCTCTCTTACTTTGAGTCGTCGATCTTGCGTAATAATATTATGGATTTTTATAATCATTTCCTTAGAAGTCACGATTTTGGGTGCTCCAGAGCGCGCTTCAGCAACACAGCTTGTTCTACCACGTTTAAATTCATTTACCCATCTACTTATTGTGGCGGATGATGGAGCAGATTCACCTAATGTTTCTCGTAACTCATCTTTTATTTCGGTATCGTTCATACCCTTAATTACGAAGTATTTAATCACCGCACCATACTCTGCTTTGTCCATTTTAACAAAACGACGTGTTGCTTCTTTTTCAATCAGCTGTCAAAAATAAACTAATCAACCGGTTTATCTAAATATCGGAATGTAAACATATAAATAGGAAACCTAAATTACAGTGCATTTGTTTTACCAATTAGAGCGCCACATATGTGTCATTCCCACTACTTGTCAAACTATCCTCGTATATTGAGCTATGCTTTCTTAATCAAACATTAAATATTTTCTGATATATTAATAAAATGAGTTTCATAATTTATTAATATTAATTCAAAGATATTACCGATGGCAGAAACAAGGAAATGATTGTTATTCAATTCAACGGAAGCGTATCGGGTAATATTTGACCGTAAAATGAATTCATAACATTTGTCTGGTAGGTTGGCTGGAGTACTCCACTTAACAGTTTGAACAATATATTATAATTACCATCCAACAAAAAAAAACTCTACTTTATACCGTACCTATCTGTCTGTAATTTACTTTCTGAATAGAATTTCTTCCACAAAAACTATCATCATATTTCAAGCGAGTAAAATCGCCTTTACAGTTTAGATAAGGAAGTAGTATACGGATAATTACAGTTAGGTAAATAATTTTATCTACAAATGCGTTGTCTTCTTTGAAAATTACACGCATATGTAGACTCACGTAGAGAAAATGAACACAGATAACAGGGAATTCATCTTGATGCACTTTTATTTTTATAATTGGCGTTTTTTAAGCTGCATGAGAACTATCGATATCGATAACTATAGTTTGCTAGCTGATAATGTCAAACTGTGTTGACATTTCTGTTCAGTAATGTTTGGTAAGTCATCATGAATCGTTTAATGCCAGAACAACGCTTCCAAATTGTGGAAATTTACTTTGAAAAAATGAATCTGTTCGCGAAGGTCATAGAGCACTTTGTCCACTTTCCGGTCAACATAATCGGCCTAGTGAGCAAGCAATTCGTGCAGTTATTGTTCGTTTTCACACTTATTTTACTCTTCTCGCTTCAAAACCGTCAACAAGACAAAGAAATGTGCGTACCGAAGACAATATTGCTGCTGTAGCGCGAAGTATTGAAGAAGACGCCGAAATGTCGATTCTTCGTCGTTCTCAACTTGCTGGCCTTTGTCCTTCGACTACGAGGAAAATTTTACGTAAGGATCTTAGCTTACGTGCCTATAAAATACAGCTCGTGCAAGAATTGAAGGCAAACGATCATCGTTTGCTTCGCATTTTTGCTGATTGGGCTCATTTAAAACTGGCCGAAGATGAGCATTTTTATCAGTGAATTGTGATTAGTGATGAAGCTCATTTCTGGTTAAATGGTTACGTCAATAAGCAAAATTGCCGTATTTGGAGCGAAGACAATCCTCAAGCCGTTAACGAATCACCATTACATCTATTCAAATTGACTGTTTGGTGCGGTTTACACGGTGGCGGCATCATCGGTCCTTATTTCTTCCGAAATGAGGAAGGAGCTGCAGTTACAGTGAATGGCGAGCGCTATCGAGCCATGCTGACTGAATTTTTGTTTCCAAAAGTTAATCAGCTAAACAACGACGACATTTACAGCGCGCTTAACAATCGATTTATTGCAAAATCAATTTGGTGACAACTTTATTTTCAGAAGTGGTCCTGTTCACTGACCTCCTCGCTCGTGCGATTTAACGTCTCTGGATTACGTTTTATGGGGCTATGTTAAGTCATTGGTTTTTGCCGGCAAACCAGCAACTCTTGAAGCATTGGAAGCAAATATGCAAGCCACCATTGACGCCATACAGGCAGATTTATCGGAAAAAGTACTCAGAAATTGGACGAATCGAATAGACTATGTAACTCGTAGCCGCGGCATACACATGTCGGAAAATATTTTTAAAAAATAAATGCCATGAAATTATCTACCAGAATATAATAAAAAAAAATTCATTCCAACAATATTTCTGTCTTGTATTATCATTGTAAGTTTTCAGGCTCTTAAAAATACACCCTATACTACGAATTAATAGGAGGAGTTACAAAAGCATATGTACAAAGGGATCAGCAATTAAATACGAATAACAAGTAGACAATTAAAAAAATTTACTACCACATGAGAAGTGAACTAGAGAAACCGAGTCTATTGCTTCTTAGTTGTGGTATAGATGATGCTGTAAAAATGGCAATGGAAAATTATTAGTAAAATACACAGTATGTCACGGAGAAAACAGAACTTTTTTAAAATAGTAATTCTTAGTGGCGCCATCTATTTAAAAAATATGGGTTGGTAAGGTAGATCTTTCACCAATGTTATGTCAAAATATGACATTTGCATCATTAGAAGCAGAGAAATTGTGCGTAAAGTAACAGTGTGTATTTGGCATTTTAAATCCCATAATCCCATACTTTAAATTTAATTCTAAAGATATCGTACGTTGGTTCTTCATAAATTGTGATTACAAAGAAACCACTTTCTAGTTTTAATGAACTCGTTACATAATCACTAAATGGTGTATCTAATTCTGATAACTGAACTCGGTTCACTGGGAATTGAATATGTTAAATATCAAAAATAATGGAATTGTTACCTTCATTTCCAATACTTCATATGAATGGCTTGGTGTATTACCTGAAATTAAAAGAAAAATCATGTAAACTGCGAATTTTTCACATTAAACTTTTGATAATTATTTAAACTGGCTAGCACCTTAACAAAATTTGCGCGATATTTACAATAAAACACGTGAGTGAAAATATATATGGTTCGTGGCTGCTTCACTGGAACAATAATAGATGATTTAATAATAATTAATAATAAACTACTGGCACAATACGAAAAAAAGAACATTTAGACAGCGTCATTTGGTAATCGGATTGACAGTCAACTGTTGACAATCCAATTACCATATATTTGATTGTCAAACAGCTGTTTATATTGCAACAAAATGATGACCTCAAAAAATTAAAAAAAAATCTCGCTCGTTTGGAATCCCAGTCAGCCCCCACCCTGAGCTAAAGAATAAGTTCGATCAAAAACCTAATGATCGGAATAAATATTAAACAGTTTTGGCTTATTTACATCAGAATTTTATAAAAAGAATTTCTAGAATTTGCGATGCCGTGCTGAAGGTCAGAGGAGGGCCTACTGATAAAAACTAATTATAAATTAAATACTTTATAAAATGTAATTATTTATTTGTTTAATTTCATATTCCTTTTATATATTCTTTGAAATAGTTCAATGGAATTTTCGGTACAATGACGTAATATTGGGTTAGCAACTAAGTACTTTCGGTTTTGTAATATAAAATAAAACACTTTTTTTTTAAACAAAGAATAGTTTTTAATCAATTATATATTTTCCATTTTGCTCAATGACCTTTTGCCATCTTTCTATCAGCTGCATGATTCCGCGCTCATAAAATTTCTGGTCCTTATCAGCAAAAAACTGAACCAGATGCGAGTGAAGGTCATCGTCATTTCTGAAAGTTTTACCATTCAAAGAATTCTGCAAACTTCGAAATAAATGGTAATCAGATGGTGCTAGATCAGGGGTGTATGGGGGATGTGGCATCACTTCCCAGCCAAGCTCCAATAGTTTCCCACGAGTTGCCAAAGATGTGTGAGGCCTTGAATTATCTTGGTGGAAAACTACACCTTTCCGATTTGACAATTCTGGCCGTTTTTCTTTGATTGCTTCATCCAGTTTTATTAATTGTTGACAGTAATCATCAGAATTGATTATTTGGTTCCTTGGAAGTAGCTCAAAAAACACCACACCTTTGTAATCCCACCAAACTGACAGCATGATCTTTTTTGTATGCAATTCAACTTACGATGTGGTTTGAGCTGGTTTATCGTGTTTGCTCCATGATCGTTTTCGAACTATGTTACTGTACAGGACCCATTTTTCATCACCACTGATGATTCTTTTTAAGAAAGGGTCGGTTTCATTTCGTCTAAGTTGCATATCGCAAAAGTTGATTCTTTGTGTTAAATGAATTTCTTTCAATTCGTGAGGTACCCTAATATCAAGCTTCTTAACTAGCCCAAGACATTTTAAATGTTTTTCAATTGTTGTGTGCGATATGACGATCCTCTTCAATTATGACTTTGATTTGGTCATCATCAACTTCAGTAGGCCGACCAGAACGTTGCTCATCTTTGAGGGAAAAATCTCCAGAATGGAATTTTTTATACCAATTCTGACACGTGCGCTCTGTTAAGCAATTAGCACCATAAACTTCACATATCTTTTTGTGGGCCGCAGCAGCTTTCTTTCCTTTACGGAAATAAAATAGTAAAATATGTCGAAAATGTTCGTTTCTGCACTCCATTTAAAATTAACCCACAACTAATAGCTTTAATAAAAATCACGCACTACTTGCTTCTGAAGTTACGTCAATGTGACTAGTATCACGCGACAAACGGTAAAGTACAGCACTAACATACGTTATACAAAAAATAAAGCAACGCTCTCTATCAGTAAAAACCGAAAGTGCTTAGTTGCCAAACCAATACAAATAGAGGTAATGTTAATTGATAATATGGTTTTTTAAAATTAATTGATTTAACCAGGTTTGATATTTAAAAAACATTATATATGTGTAATTAACGTTTGATCATTTAATAGAACTTCTATTAACTTATATAAGTACATTTACCAATAATATTTAATAACAATAGTCAATTTTCAATCTTAGCATTGTGATTTGCTAATAAGTTTGAGTACTGGCCTGTACATATTAATCAAAATATTAGTAGGATTCAAGTTTATTAATTTATTCTAATTAGACATTTATATAGCTTATACATAATCTAGTAAATGTCATTAATTGATATTTAATAATAATAATAATAATGTTTATTAACCACCCAACAGAGTACTCCTATAGGGTATACAAACCAAAAATTACAATTACATTGATAATACATATAAAAAAATCAAAAACACAAAAAAATGAATAACAAAATAATAGCACTGAATGTGAGTTAAATAAATAAATCAAATTAAATCCAATCAAACACCGCGACGATGCAGTTGGTTGAAATTCCTAGCCGCGTGCGTAAGTGGAGCGCTAAACAGAATGTTGGTTCT
Source organism: Dermolepida albohirtum (assembly GCA_031893035.1). NCBI lineage: Eukaryota > Metazoa > Arthropoda > Insecta > Coleoptera > Scarabaeidae > Dermolepida > Dermolepida albohirtum. The sequence goes on along the minus strand of JAVIWB010004358.1, from coordinate 16,875 downwards.
TGGCATTCCAATTGCCAAAGGATCACCGAACCTCGACTCAAGAGGTGGAACCGCAAAACCTACACTAGCCAACAGCTCTGGCGAATCAATTTTCCCCGAAATGAAGCCAGACATAAACGTAGCACTGACATTCCGCTTCCGTTCTGCCAAGGACTCAAAGCCATGACTAAGTAGAAGTTTCCCATAGTCAACGTCGTGTCCCAGATAAAAACCATTTTCTTTGAATGATAAGTATTTCAAAAACTTTCTCTGCACTCGTTCCACGCCATCGATTTGATTATCGTAAATAGGGTACTACACCACCGCAGCATACTCCAGCTTACTACGCACTAATGCACGAAATAAAGAGGATACGCATTTCGTGTTTGTAAAGCTCCTGCAAGTCCGCATGATAAGGCCAAGAACCTTGTGTGCATTCGTGAGCATAGCCGAAACATGGTCAGAAAAGACAGCCTGCAATCGAAAACAACACCCAAATCCCTCATAGAATCCACATGCAAAACTAACACGTTATCAATATAATATAGGTACTCAATCTATTCTATTTAATTTTCGTGTATAAGAGACTGAATAACATTTTTCAATATGTAGGGACAGATTATTGTTGGTACACCAGACGGAGATAAAACTCAAAGCCTCCTGCAAAAGTCGAACATCATCAATTGAGGCAATTCTGTGGTAAATTTTCAAATCGTCGGCATAAGCTAGTACTGGGCATTCAATCGCAGAAAGAAGTAACGAGATTATAATCAATTTGGTACATAGACGTACGCTGTCGTGGTCCACGCTTCTGGGTTTCCGGGCTGGAACCGCGTCAATTGTATATCTGCCGACGTTTCGTACCCATTTGTAGGGAACATCTTCAGGGCTGAACTACTGCACTGAAACTGAAACGTCGGCAGATATACAATTGACGCGGTTCCAGCCCGGAAACCCAGAAGCAGATAGAGATTATAATCAATTTATAACATACTTAAATTATTATTTATATTTAAAACTATATAAAATGTCTATAAAATATAATAGATAAATAAATACATTACTTTGAAAAATAAGTATTTATATACTTTATCTATTACACGTTTTTCTAAATGTGAACGTAGTTAAAGCGTAATATTTTTTCTATTACAATATGTATATTATATTATATATGTAGTTTTATATATATAGTTCTAAACATTTTTGAAAATTTTATATTGTTCCCGAACTTTCTGACGGCAGTGTATATTAAAAGAAAAATACTCGATTTAAACTTTCAAGTTATGTTTCATCCTTTACATCAGTGTATAGTGGGACACCTAGCTTTCCATTCGTTGCACAGGCAATTCAGTTGTGTGCTGTGTATTGTTAGTTACATAAATAGAAGACAATATTTTATTTGTTGTATTATTATTTAGATAAGCTAAACTATATACTGAAATAAAATAGTTTTTATAAACATTTTTAACACACTTAAAAGCAGAAAAATATGTAAATCCTTTTTGAAGTATTTTTCGATATAAGCCAATTTTATAAAGTTGTAATACACAAATGTTTTGGCATTAAAATTATATGTTCTTCTTTGTATTTTTTGAAGATTTCTCAATTTTATTATTATGGTATAATTGGACAAAACAAATTTGTACACCTAAGCATATGCTACTTTTCAAAGATTAATAAGAGCTTTTGTTTTAATACCTGGATTCTATATTTCTAGAAAAAAACGATTCATTTCTAAATAACATGAATTAAAAGTGATTAATAACATTTTTTAAAAAATAATAATATGAGGAAATACTTACATAGTTGGCGAATCATTTTTCACCAATTATTTTCGAAATTATTGCAAAAATGCGACTTAATATGTGTGATTTAATCAAAAAATGTAAACAGAACCCCTTACCACATAAATGTTCGTGTTCTGTATATGTACCTCGACAACTAAGTTGTCATCCTCAGCAGATAATCAATCACAGTGTCGCATCTGGATCCGCGGTAAACCTTGCACAGAATAACTCCGCACAATTTTCCTCACTAACGACCAAATACACATTGATTTGTTTCACACACAATTTCGTAAATTTCCCAGCACATAAATTGCTTGTCTGGATTGTTTGAGGTGACGAACAAGTGGTGTTCGGATTGTCTTTTTTAAGTTAGTTTTACTAATTAATTTATTGACTATTTCCGGATCAATATTCTTACTACAATTTAATTCTTTTTCGTATCACACTTTTGTTAGTAGAAAACCAAGCAAACGATTGATAAGATGATGACAATTTCTTGTCAGAATACGTACACATAACACGCACATTGACAGAGTAAAGAATTTTATTACCTTTCTTTGATTAATTCAACCACAGTCTCCATCAAAATTAACCTTAATATGTGTCAGTTTAGTTTTATATAGTGCTTCTCAATGCTACGGCCTGGTAAATCTAGTCACAACATAGTTCAATTAGCGATGTCTTAAGGCTGGTTTACGCGAGTTCCAGGGAGAGTACACTAGCCAGTAGAGGGCACTGGTTACTAGTATTAGTGTAACCAGTAGAGTGAGCTGTCAACTATTTGCCTTTCGTATAATATCATCCATTGTATCTAACCATTTCAAATTTGGCGTATATGGATCCTCCGTTCCTGCTCCGGATTTCATTGTTTTTTTTTAATTTTTACAGACTCTTTGTTGTACGTACAACGCAAATTTTTAATTTTCTAATTTGCATTCACTTTCAAAAACTTTTTATTGGTAATTGAAGTATCATTTATGACATTTATATGCGAAAAATAATATATGCCAAATGGCCTCCTCTTGCAGCTCCACAGGCGTCCACTCTTTTGTTAAAATTTTCAATGACATTTTGACATAATTGAAGCTCTATCTCACCAATGACACGAATAATTTCATCTTTCAAAGTAGGAATTGATTGTGGATTGTTTTTATAAACCATGACGTAACCCCAAAGAAAATAATCTAACGGAGTCAAATTACATGATTTTCGTGACCAATTAACATCACCGTTTCTTGAGATTACACGTCCAGGAAATTTTTCTCTCAATCAATCAATTGATTCGTGTGCAAAGTGAGGTGTAGCGCCATCCTGTTGAAACCACATATCCTCTAGATCAATATTCATTAATTCAGGCCACTAAAATTCGGTTATCATCCGACGATATCGATCATCATTGACAGTTACAGCTTCACCAACAGCAATTTCAAAGAAGTAAGGTCCAATTACACCACCTGACCATAATACACACCAAACAGTAACTCGTTTAGGATGCAAAGGTTTCTCATGAATAATTCGTGGATTTTCCTCACCCCAGATACGGCAATTTTGTTTATTAACATAGCCACCAAGTTCAAAATGTGCCTCATCGGAAAACATTATTTTTTGAGAAAAATCAGCTGGTTGTTCATTGAAATCGACAAATGAACGACATTTTAAATGATCTAATGGCTTTAGTTCCTGTGTTATTAGCTCATATGCCTTCAGAGCTAAATCCTTGTGCAAAATACGCCATGTTGTTGATCCACTAAGTCCAAGTTGTTGTCAACGTCGTTTAATGGACATTTCAGGATCTTCAGCAATACTTTCACGAACCAAACCAATATTTTCTTGTGGACGACCACTATTTGTCACTATTTGGATCTTCCACGGAACCAGTCTCATGAAATTTTTTAATAGTTCGACCAACAGTGCTTTCAGATGGACGATTATGTAAACTATAAAATTCACGTAATTTTCTAAAAACTCCTTTCTCAGAACGCTGATATTCATAAAATAATTCGACAATTTGAACGCGTTGTTGTACCGTGTACGAAGCCATTTTTATAAATGTCATACATCACACTTTTTAAATGTCCACATACCCAGACAAATTCAGTGCGCCATCTATATTTTATTTATTCTTAAAAAAATCCGCGCAATTTGAAACACTCTTTACTTTATCTAGTTGGGTGAGATTACTCGGGTAGAATGAGCAGGAGAGTAAAGTTTTTTACTGTGGTGGGAGCAATAGAGTAGAGCTACTTTCCCCACATGTACGATAGGGCTGCACTCTACCAGCAACTAGCTACTCTACTATATTCTGATCGTTTTTGCACCTTTACATGGGTAGAGTTACACGACACTACCAAGTACTCTCTTAATTACTCCACCAGTGTAAACCAGCCTTTAATCTTTTCTTCCTCTGATCAAGTCGCAATCTACAAGACTTTTTTACCGTCTTTCCTAAATAAAATTGTCCAAGTGATTGAAATAAGACATTTTCTACAATAATTATACAAAATACAGTTTAAAAAATGTTCCTACAATATTTACTTGATTGGTTTTATAATAATACGTGATATGATTTATTCCCCGTACTTAGATATGCAAATGCACGATAAAGGTTCAATTTTAGTAAATTTAAATTCGAAACAATACACGAAAACATACTACATATTATATGTACATCAATATGTTCACGTTGAACTTACAATTATGTACGTGATAGACCTATTTGTATTTTGTCGGTGACATAAGAAAGTTTTTTTTTTAAAAGGAAAACGCTACGTAAATGAGATAGTATCACGCACACGGACGCTCCAATTCATTTTTATGAAGTAGTCGAGTAGAATTTAAGTGGGGTAAAATAAACAATGTTGAAGATAAGACACATTACATGTGTACGTACGTATTAGTTTGATACATATGAAATATTTTAGTTTCTTTTATAGATCGTGTTAATATCAAGATGGCAGCACAAGCGCTATGGGGATTTACTTAATAATTGCCAAAAATTATATAAACACTAACAAAAGATGCACCAACTCGATATCTTAGAGTAAATAAACAACTTTGGACATTTAATCATCTTTTAAATATAATTATATAAACACTAACAAAAGACGTACCAACTCGATATCTTAGAGTAAAATAAACAACTCTGGACATTTAATATATTATTGAGCATTAAGCTGTCAGTGGGAATATTGTGTATAGGCGTATTCTAATTTTCATGGACAGTAATCTTTAGTTTAGTCTAGTAATAAGTACTTCTTGTAGTTTGAGAATTGTTTGCTGTATTGTGTGAATTTCGAACAAATAAATCATCTTGTTAAAATTCTTGAGTGTTTTTTAAAAAAAGCTGATTCAAGAAAAAGAATCAAAATTCAAATCATCGAATTATTTCAATCCACAATGACATTCCATGTAATCAAAATATAACTTTCGCGTGTATTGTTTTCTTATCGTCAAGTTTATGTGGACGAATTGAAGATTTAGAAGGAACAGTTTAAGACAGAAGCTCTAACAGGCCTCTGTTTACCCTCTCCTACGCTCAGTTAGAAAACCCCTAGTTTAAGGGTATCTTACGTAAGAGAAGAAGGTTTAAGGAAATCAAAGTTAGATCCTTTACAAATGAATGATTTGTTAGAATTGATGCATTTTGGGAATACTGAAAGAGAAATGGAATAAATCTGCTTTCCAAATCAGTTCGGCGAGAAACGACTAAACAATATCCAGGGCTGCCCTGTTGCAGCGTTTATTGATAGTGTTTACTAGTAACTCACGCCTATTACCAGACTAATGTTGCCAATCATACTATAGTCATAGTATTTTTACTATACATCTACAGTCCCTGGCCAAATTATTAGACGCACTGTATTTTTTTAATAATTTTATGTTTATGGGGTGTTTTTATGCAACAATGGTATATTTCAACTACAATATCATTGATTTTTATTTACGAGAATTGGTGTGGACTACATATTTGTATTTATTTTTAACATATGGCAACACTGTGCTGACAAAGTGGTACCTGACCGTAAACAAGTACAAATCTGTATTAGTCGCGAAAGGAATCGAGTCAGGTACGGACGTGTTTTTGTGGTTGTGTGAACTGTGGTTGTTTGTTTAGCAGTTTTATACTACTCGGTAATTGGTTCATTTTGTATTCAGTGCTTTAAAAAATTAATTTGACAATTTTAATTATGGGTCGAAAAGGCGATCTTTCACCAGGTAAAAGAGGTGAAGTAAAGGCCCTTGTAATTGCGAAAACATTTACAAACAGAGAAATATCGCGAAGATTGGACGTTTCTGAGCTAGTGAGAATTGAGTCAGGGGAGGAATTAAGCCCGAAAAGAAAGCAAAGGTGCGGTAGGAAACAAATTTTCACTGCAAGGTCAGAGAGATGCTTGCAGAAAATTTGTCTAGAAAACAGATTTGCTACCACAAAGGCCATAAAATCACAACTCGAGGGTGCTAGCGTTCATGTTTCTGAACGCACTGTTCGAAGAAAATTGAAAGAATTAGACTTCAAGGCCTGTCGCCCCCCCAGGAAGCCCAAGTTAACAGCTGCAATGAGAGCAAAGCGCCTGCAGTGGGCCAAGCAATGGCAAGACAAAGATGTGGACTTCTGGAGAACGGTAAGATACAGCAATTTAATCAAAGATTGATGCATTATTATCATTTTGAGTTATATAAAGCAAATAAACATGGAAGTTTATATATTTTTCCTATTTTTTACAGGTCTGCTTCAGTGACGAAAGCACATTCGAAATTTTGCAGAACAAAGCTCAGTATGTGCGTCGTCGTCATGGAGAAAAGTATCATCCTGATTGTGTCATCCCGATGGTTAAACATCCCACCAAAGTCATGATTTGGTCAGTCATCAGCGGCAAGGGCACTGGACGGCTGTACGTCGTCAAAGGAATAATGAGGCAAGACCAGTACAAAGAAGTCTTACAAAATCGGTTGTTTCCGCAGCTCAGAGAATGGTTTCCAAATGGGGAACCATTCACTTTCATGCAAGATGGAGCTCCCTGTCACGCTGCTCGGTCTGTTAAAGCTTTCTTGGCGGAAAAAAATATCCCCCTATTGGATTGGCCGGGTAATAGCCCGGACATGAACCCGATTGAAAATGTGTGGGAACTGATGAAGAGAGAAGTGGCTAAGGATGTGATAACTAACAAAACGCAGCTCCTAGAAAAGATTATTTACATATGGAATCATCATCCTCAATTGCAGGAGACAGTACAGTCTTGCATTGACAGCATGCCGCATAGAATTAAAGCTTTGATAGCGGCTAAAGGTGGTTCAACTAAATATTGAATTTTACTAACATTAATTTTAGTTTTCTTTAAAACCTAATAAAGTTATGCTTTTCTAAATTAATGCTGTTTTATTTATGTCAAATAAACAGGTAATTGATTGAGTAATATAAAACTAAAAAGCAAATCAATATAAAATAATAAAACGGTACAATATCACTCGGTAATTCATATTTTACATGAAATCTTGCAGTGCGTCTAATAATTTGGCCAGGGACTGTATATACGATTACATATGCTATAACATTCTAAAGCAGATATAGTACTTAATGAATTAAAGTTGATATATAACTCCTTTCCACATTAACTTTCGTATTCTGTATACGTATTTCGACAACTAAGTTGTCACAGTCAGCAGATAATTAAACAGTGTCGCACCTGGAAAACTACAGCAAAAACCCGCACGAAGCAATTTCCGTACACGATACGTTCCGTCGAAAACCAAAACGCACACTGTATATTCGTATCACATAATTTTAATAGAAGATGTATTCTGAGAATGCATTTTCAACCACATCAAAATTGCCTTAGATATAGTATATTCACCACAGCTCACGAATGTTCGTACATTGACTTAAATGTATAAAATTATTAAAAACTGCGAAATTTGCTTAGGAAAAATATATTTAATATCATACCATATATACACTACCGTCACAAAGTTTGGAAGCAGTAAGAAACCTTAGAAATATATACAGTATAATAATAAGAAACTAGAACGATGTACATTACTTTTAAAAAAAATTTATTTAATATAAAAAACAAATATTTCAATGTATACAGAGATTAAGGTTTATAATTTCGACAAAGCTAAATGAAATATAATAATGCCAAGGCTACTGTAATACTGCGCTACTGCATACCACCGCAAATAATTATTAGATTAATTCGAAAGGCTAACTTAAAAAAGACAATCTGGGATACCACTTGTCTGTCACCTCAAAACAATCGAACAAGCAATTTATATGCTTGCCGTTTAACCCAGTTTCAAAAAATTTAAATAGGATCGTTAAAGAACGCGGATTTCAAGTTACGTTCCGGTCCAGGAAATGTTAAATCTCTTGAGAATTGTGAAAGATAAAGTCGAATTAAATGAGAAATAGGGAATTTACCAAATACAATGCTCAGATTGTAATACACAATACATCGGGAAATTAAAACACTAAATAGGAAACCAGTATAAAGAACACCAACTTTAATCGGCCCAAGAAATCCGGTTTAGCAAAACACGTGCTAGAAAATAATATTATAGTCTATATAGTAAATAACAACCGTAAATTGGATAGTCACAAGAGCATATTTATTGTGAAAAATAAAAACCATATGCAGAACATAAATAGAGGTCTGATCACATGAGTTCCTTGAAAATATGGCCGTTAAAGCGTGGGTGTACTTTGGTATAAATGTTAGTTTTAAGGCTAGGAAACATATTAAGCACTGTGTGTGAAATAAATCAGTGTTGCGAGTGGAGAAAATCGACGGTGTTATGAGTTATTCTGCTGGAGTTTTATCGCAGACCTAAGTGCGATACTGCCATTAATTGTCTGCTGATAAATGACAACTTAGTTATCGAAATATGTAGAGAATACGAACATTGGTGTGGTAAGGGATTTTACTTACCTTTTCTGATTACTATATGAATAATACAGAGCTATTTGGCCGTTTAACTATCGTATTCAGTATAATAAGGCCCCTCGTCATAAATACGCTGACTAGCATAATATAACAATAAAATCATTGAATCGTAAATATTTCTTTTAATATTTCAAATTTCAAAGAAATATTGGCGGATTATGTGTAGAGATACTGTAGTTTAAAATAGATCTTACAAACCTTGTGACCGTAGTGTTACATCTATGACAATCGATATAAAAAGCTAGAGAAAATAAAAGAATTTTGCTAGATCTTTTTTCGTCAAAATATTCACGTTTTGAGGATGGCTTAGACTGTTCGAAGAATTCTATTTACAAATTTTTTAGGGCTGCCTTCGGAATGTTATTGCATTCCTCCCAGATAATATTCCACAGATGGTTGGTTAAGGTTGGACATATTTTCTTATTCTTGTGTCTACCTCAAGTTATAATACCCGATGGGATTGAAATCTAAACTCTGTAGTTTCTGACGAACTAAGAATGTATATTTTAGAAAATTGTCTTTGCATTGACATAAAGTTATCACCTATTAATTACACACTTTATGTTACTGCATTGTCTTCTAATATTTGTAAACAATTTTCTTTTCTTATTGTTCCTTCAATTTTTTCGCAGACATCCAGTGTCTTCATCTAATTCTATTTATGCACGGAACAAAATAAAGTTGAATCATTATTTTTTACTTGCAAATAATCTAATCAATTTTTCGATTGTAAATCGGGGAACGTAATCGGAAAATACATCCACGTATGTAACAGAGCATTCAAGTAGACATACATACATACATACGCGTGTGACTACAATTATTTCAATGATCGTTTTGAATTATGTATCACCCAAGAAATATTTAACTTCGCAATATAATGTAGTGGCTTGTTTTCATACACTGACGTACACGTGGCCAGAAAACAATCGCCGCTAACTTACTTTTACGGTAAAAATATTCGAAACGATCCTTTCGAACAATCATGTCGTCAATTAGAGATATTTCAATTATTCAATTTCCACGAGAAACGTCTTCGGTTGTTATTTAAATGTTGTTTGAAATATGGACACGTAACCAAGATAATGAAATGCCTGTCCATTTTTGTACGGTCGCGGTGACACATTTCCTTTTCTAACTAAAACCTTCGAAACCTCAGCGTTTAAATGCATAATGTAGTATGTGTGTAACGTTATGGGTAGGCATGTATGTATACGAGTCTTTACTTTCAATTTTAATTTCCCGTTTAGATTTGGATTAAAAATTAAATAATGAGATATGTGTGTATATTAAGTAAGAAGTGAAACGAAATATTATGTAAAAGCAATTTGTGGCATAATTTTCAAATGTTTTATTTGAAAAAGGTAATCATCTAGACGAAAAGAAATATTCCGAAAAGGAGGAGCGTTGTACAATGGGGGTGGAAATTTTAAAAAATTGATTTTAAAAAATTATAGATATTTCAAAATGAGCTACGTAAAAAAGTCACGCGTTTAATGGTGGGTAAATAAAACAAAATAAATACGTGGGTTTTCTTTTAAGTTTTGCATATAAGGGGTTTTCCAATAGGGACGACAACTTTTAATTCAATTTGTGAACGCACCCTTTCACTAATCATCAAATTGTCACTGTCAATTTATTCAGTAAACTTAACATTTTCATCATGGTAAAGTACACGAACGAACAACGTCTGCAAATTTTAAAAATTTACTACAGAAATTCGGAGTCGGTGACCGCTACTTTAAGAGCGTTAACTCCGATTTTCGGTCGTAATTCTCGCCCTAGTAGACAGGCAGTAACAAGTTTAGTGCAAAAATTTGAGTCTACATATTCGTTGTGTGATGTTGCCGTGCCAGTGAGACAACGGGTTGGTCGAAGTGTCGAAAATATCGCTACCGTTGAAACGTACGTAGTAAATGACCCAAATCAGTTAATTCCACGGCGTTCTCAAGAGTTGGGCTTCGCCCAGACCACTTTATGGCGAATTTTGCGTAAGGATCTTGGTTTACACCCATACAAGATCAAGCTGATTCAAGAATTGAAGCCGATGGACCATTTGAAGCGACGTACGTTCTCCGATTGGGCTCTGGAAAAGATGCGCCAAGATGATCAATTTCATCGCAAAATCATTTTCAGTGATGAAGCTCATTTTTGGCTCAATGGGTTCGTCAATAAGCAAGATATGCTTGGTCGGGTGAAAATCCACATGTGCTTCATAAAACACCACTTCATCCACAAAAAATAACTGTTTGGTGCGGTTTGCATGGCGGCGGCGTCATAGGGCCATATTTTTTCGTCGACGATAATGATCGTCACGTTACTGTGAATAGTAATCGTTATCGCGTCATGATTACCGATTATTTTTGGCCCGAATTGGAAGATATGGACTTGGACAACATGTGGTTTCAGCAGGACGGTACCACAAGCCACACAGCACACGTTACAATCGATTTATTGAAGAGTAAGTTTGATGAGCATGTTATCTCAAGAAATGGACCAGTCGATTGGCCGCCTTGTTCGTGCAATTTAGTGCCTCTAGACTTTTTTCTTTGGGGCTACGTCAAGTCATTGGTCTATGCCAACAAGCCGACAACGTTGGAAGAGCTCAGAGCCAACACTGAACGCGAAGTAGCAACCGTTTCGGCCGAATTGTGTGGCCGAGTTATCGAAAATTGGGTCCAACGAAGTCGAGTTCCATTCGTAAATGTTTTGATTGTACTTCAACCCGATAATAAAGTTTTTGAAATATTTCAAATGGTCTGCATTTTATTTTGAAAAAAAGTTGTCAAGTCCTTATTGGAAAACCCTTTAAAACTGGAATAAAACAGTATCGACTGCTCTTTCTGACCACCGAAACCCTTGACCACGTAGTCCGTTCTTGATTTCTGGAAAGGTAAAGTAATCGTTGGGACCTTACGGAGGATGGTCCAATTCCACATTTTGTTGCGTTAAAAATTCAATTGTCTTGCGTGCTGTGTGCGAACTTGCATTGTCTTGGTGGAGGATGATTCGTCGTTCGGGGTTGGTTTTTCGAAACTCAGCGACGACTTGCGGCAAACAAATGGTTGTATACCAATCGGCAGTAACAGTTCTTTGATTTTGTAGAGGAATTGTTGCTACATAACCTGCTTTTGAGACAAATGTCACGACCATCTTTTTGGATACACTTCGAAAACGAATGACTTTTGTCGGCTTGTCTTCACCTTGGAACACCCAAACATACGACTGGCATTTATTTTCTGGCTCATATGAGTAAATCAAAAATTCATCACCACTGACAATGTTGAACACGTTTTTAAGAGTTCCCGGCGTTGAAGCGATCTAGAGATTTTTGACACCAATTCACCCTAGCTGCTTTCTGTTCTTCGGTCAACAGATGTGGTATCCAATGGGAAACTAACTTTTTTACACACAATTCTTTATGCAAAACTTTTTAAATTGAGATCTTTGAAATTCAGAATAATTTCAATATGTCACATGTCGATCTTCGTTGATGATCTTGCCCACAACATCGACGTTTTCGTAAGTGAGTGCTGTTTTTAGTGAACTTGCTCTTGGATCATCGCTAAGGCAAAAACTAGTTCGTCCAGGTTTGAATTCTCCATATCAACGAGAAATTGTTGACTGATGTCGTGCTTCATTGCCCAAAACAGAAACCAACTCAACGAAGCATTCTTGTTGAGATAATTGTCTTTGAAAATTATAAAAATTAACTTTGGATTTAGGTTAACTAAAGATGGAGGTTAATTTTTAGTACTAACACTTGATTAGTGGCGCCCTCTATGCCTCACTTTGCAAAACTTAAAAGACATCCCAGACAGTAAGATATAATTTACAACAGTTGTAAAACTATTGCAAGCATAAATGTTATACAATAATTAACTGATCTTTTCTTAATTTATACGTGCTAGATTAACATGTTTTCTTTTATTTTTTGGAATATTTGTGTTCAAAATATATTTAATGATGTAGATATTCAACAAGGTAATGAAAAAATAACCTAAAGACATAACTATCAGGTTGTTACAAATGTAATGTCCGTTTTTTCCTTCAGTCTGAACTGAATCACACCTGTGTGAAGACGTGTATGTTTTTGGCGAAAATTATTATTGTATTTGTAGAAAAGGGTATTTATTTTGAAGTGTGTACCTGTTCCATTTCTTGGAAAGATTAATACACCTGTCCTTGTCTCGCCTATGGAAATGCTGTCGGCAAGACATATTCGGGCAATTTACCTCTTTCAATTTAAAAAGGGATTAAATGCAGCTGCAGCAACGCGAGAAATTAATCAGACGTTCGGTGAAACCACGTGTAATGAACGCACATTACGGCGATGATTTAAAAAATTCAGCGAGGGAAATTTTGATTTGGAAAATGAGCCTCGCGGATATGCGCGTAGCACCGTTAATGACGACGAGCTGCGTGTAGAAGTTGAAAGGAATCCGTCGACAACAGTGCGTAGCCTTACAGAAATATTTCAAGTGTCCATTGCCACCATTAGTCGTCAGCTTTCTTCGATTGGCAAAGTGAAGAAACTCGATCGATGGGTGCCGCACCAATTAACGGGAGCCAATAAGCTCCGTCGATTAGAGGTGGCTACCTCTTTCTCTAATCGACAGGAAGTTGAACCGTTTCTTCATCGAGTGGTAACGTGTGACGAAAAGTGGATACTTTATGATAATCGGAGACGGTCAGGACATTGGTTAGATCGAGGTGAAATACCAAGACAGCATGCACGAGCATCACTTCAGCCGCGAAAGATTATGGTGACTGTATGGTGGACCAGTAAGGGTATTATTCACTATTCATTTTTGCAACCTGGTGAAACCATCACGGCAGCGTCCTATTGTGCCGAACTGGAAACTATGCATGGCAAATTGAGCCGCTTGCAGCCCTCACTAGTCAATAGACATGGACCCATACTTTTTCATGATAATGCAAGGCCTCATGTTGCACGACAGACAATCCAAAAACTTTCGGAATTTGGTTACGAAATTCTCCCTCACCCACCTTATTCACCTGACCTTCCGCCAACTGATTTTCATTTTTTCCGAAGTTTAGACAATCACTTAAAAAATAGGGACTTCCCTGACCGGGAGTCTGTAATAGCAGTGTTTGAGCAATATGTGAGCCGTCAAAACCTAGATTTCTTTTCAAAGGGAATTTTCCAGCTTCCAGGCCGTTGGCAACAAACTATTCATGTAAATGGAGACTATTTTGCAGAATAAATATTTATATTTTTTTAAATTTAGACTTTTTTTTATTCCTTACACAATCGGACATTTCATATGTAACAACCTGATACATTTAATGATGTAGATATTCAACAAGGTAATGAAAAAATGACCTAAAGACGTAACTATTTATGGAAATTTCTATTTCTTTTGCGTATAAATTCGCTTTTAAATTAGATAAATTCATCCATTAAAATTCTGAGCGTGCACACACAGAAAATAAAACGATTTTCTCTCATAATTTTATTAGTATTTCAATACTACGTACATTAACATATTTATATTTGCCTGGTATCTGTGTCTTTCGATTTTATTCACTGCGGAACGTACGCTCGTTCATTTATTAATTGCTGAGAGTGTCTCCACTTTTTCCCACAAGATTTTATTTATTTGTTCGCTGTCACTGTGCGTGCACAGACATCTATATACACTTATTTTACTTTCACGTCTAGTGCATGCAAATACAAATCTGATACGCATTTAGTTAAATAGTATTGCGTAAAGTGACCGTGTAAAATGCAATCTACACGTACCGCTATTAAAGAATTATGCGAAATGAATGCCCAGGTATCGCTCTTATGATTAATTACGATTTCTGATGCAAATGAATTGTTTTTCTCTTAATCGAGTTACGAGGTTTTTATGCGACGAGTTTAATTGATATAAATGACGTATGTAACAGAATATTTTTGCCTGTCTACAGTTGTCGTCGGGCTATAAATTACGACCACATTGAAAAATTTAACAAACTGTCGCTACGAAATGTTAAAATGTTATTGTAAATACAGTCATGCGCACGAAAAGAGCAGTCTTAATTGTTGCTTATAAATAACATTTACAACGGAGAATCCTGATGCAGCTATATTGAAATTATTTAAAATCCCTGACTATTTTTTTACGAGGATAGTCAGTTCTGACAAGTAGTTTTAGAAAAAACATAACCTATAACTGGTAACACACTGCACAGTTATTCAGTGCGTATTTATAGTTTGTTCACATATACTCTATTTAAAGTCCAAAATTTGATTTATTTATTTTTGACAGCTGATTGAGATATGGATATCACGTGTTTTGTTAAGAAAAAAGGCAGAAGATTGTGACATGATTAAATACTTCAATGACACAGAGAGATAGCTACAGGAATGTGGTGCTAGTCAAGAAACAGTAAGCAAGATCCTAATCATCCGCCACAATAAGCAGATGGGTAAATGAATTTAAACGTGGTAGAACAAGCTGTGTTGATGAAGCGCGCTCAGCACCAAAAGTTGACTTTTTTGGAAATGATTATAAAAATCCATAAAAACTAGTTTTGAACTACAAAAAGAGAGATAGCCGATGCTGGTAAACATTTAAACAGAACAGCGTACACCACGTTTTAACGAAAGAAAAGCCTTTCGAAGCTTTTGGCAGAGATGGGTCCTCATTGCTTACGACTGATCAAAAGTTCACTCGTTTACGCATTTCCAATGAGTGTTTGGACCTTTATAAATGGAATACGGTTGATTTTTGTAGGCGATTTGTTACTTGCGATGAAACTTGGCTACACTACAGTACACCCGAAACTAAACAACAGTCAAAACAATGGTTAGAACGTGATTCTGCACCTCCAAAGAAAGCGAAAACCATTTGATCGGCAAACAAGATGATGGCATCAATTTTTTTGGGATTCGAAGGGAATTTTGCTCATTGATTGCCTTCAGAAAGGTGCCACAATAACACCAGAAATATAAAGAGCTTCTACAAAAATTAAATGTTGAGATTCGTGCTAAACGGCCAGGTTATGGCAAAGAAAAAGATCCTGTTTCACTAAGACAACTCTCCCTCGTATACCAGCACAGTTGCGATGTCTAAAATCCAATTGATTTCCAATTAGTACCGCATGGCCATTTGTAAGGCTAGGTTACATAATTCCACCTTTTTCCAAAATTGATAGAACGCAGTAATTCAAAGAAATTTTCGTCTAACGACGAAAATATCAAAACTGTAAAAAATTAATAGATTTGCAAGCCCTCCGGAATCGCATTTTAGAGATGGCAAAATGGCATTGGAGCATTAAATTACTGGCAATTTATAATTTATTGCTCTTTTAAGAGAATATATTGAAAAATAGAAATTATTTTGTATATTGTAAAAAATTCCATTAATTTTCCAATCTCATACTTGTCAATTATTAAAGTCTCGAATATATATGGTTTCCGGTAAAGTACCGAATATGAGGGGGAATTACTAAGTTTTCTGCCCTGTTATTTGCCTGTGCATTAAATAAGCAGTACCATAGCTGGCGCCATTAAACGCAGACGTATAAAGTTCTGTCTGTTGCAAAATAATTTTTTAATCAACCATTTCTGTTGCAATATGGGCCGAGCAAAACATCGTTTGAAAAAAGAGGAATTATACTCGATCTACTTAGTAGAGGCAAAAGCTACAAGTTTATGCAAAATACGCTCCCATGTTCAGCAAAAATGATTGCAAACGCTAATAACTGGAGAAAAATGTGAGAAAGAAATCGTGGTGGAAAAAGTAAAACCAGCGCTAAAGAAGACAGAAACATTATAACTTGTGCAAAAAAGACACCGTTCATAAGTTCAACTGCAATGAAAAGTGAGTTACACTTTTGCATAAGCACTTCTACTATTAGACGAAGATTGATTCAAGGAAAGTTGCGTGCAAGAAGTCCCAGGAAGGTATCATTATTAAATAAAAGGCGAATGCAAAGTAGATTGTCGTTTGCCCATGAACACGTACAATGGGACGAAAAAATGTGGTGAATCGAAAATAGTTTTATTTAATTTCAGTGCTTACCAACAACACGTACGGAGATCACCATTGAGCATTTCAATCTCTGTACACCAAAAAGACGGTAAAATTCGGAGGTGGGGGTGTTTTTCGAGATACGGCGTAGGCCCTTTACAGAAGATAGAAACCATAATGAAC
>JAVIWB010004357.1:0-57192 GCA_031893035.1 Dermolepida albohirtum | reverse complement strand
GATGCCATTTGATTAAAAAAAAGATAAGTTATATGTAGGGTGGATTAACATTAAATACAATCATTAAAATAAATTTTATTCATATATGGATGAATAGAAGGGAAGAAGATTTGCAAATCAAAGGCGTTGAGTAATCATTATGTTAAGTTAAGTTTATTTACATAATCTACATGTAAATGTAATTAGTTATTATTTTCTAAAATTGTTGAGGAAGTTGAAAGTAAAATGCAGGTACTTACAGTCATATTTAAATTTACTCATATTAAAAGAGGCAATTCGATATATATATATATATATATATATATATATATAATTCGTGTAAAGATTATATTTAGATAATATAACTTGTTGTTACATTTAATTAAACGAAAATGTATTTTAAAGAATTGGAAAACATTGTTTGCATTCAATTATTAATAATACCACCTCCTTTGACTGATTTATTAATTTTTTTAATTCGTAAGACTTTATTTTATATAAATATTATATATACGAGGGTAGTTTGACAAGTAGTGAAAATGGAAAAGAAAAACGAATTTTTTAAATACAAAATAATTTTTATTTTTCAATATATTCTCCTAAAAGAGCAATACATTTATTCCAACGGTGCCCCAATGCCCTTATGCTATCTCTAAAATGCGATTCCGGAAGGCTTGCAAAATACCCACTTACGAAGATGATAAGCACGTCGTTAGAAGAAAATTTCTTTCCACCTATTGCCGTTTTCAATGTTGGAAAAAGGTGGAAGTCGGAAGGGGCTAGATCCGGCGAATAAGGCGCATGCGGTACTAATTTGAAATGCAACTCGTGGAGTTTGAACATCGCAACTGTGCTGCTATACGAGGGAGCGTTGTCTTGGTGAAACAGAATCTTTTTCTTTGCTATTCCTGGTCGTTTAGCACGAATCTCAACTTTTAATTTTTGTAGAAGTTCTGCATAATATTGTCCGTTTATTGTGGCACCTTTCTGAAGGTAATCAATGAGCAAAATGCTCTTTGAATCCCAAAAAATTGATGCCATCACCTTGCTTGCCGATAAAGTGGTTTGCGCTTTCTTTGGAAGTGCAGAACCATATTCTAACCATTTTTTCGACTGTTGTTTAATTTCGGGTGTACTGTAGTGTATCCAAGTTTCATCGCAAGTAACAAATCGCCTACAAAAATTAACCGGATTCCGCTTATAAAGGTCCAAACACTCGTTGGAAATGGGCAAACGAGTGAACTTTTGATCAGTCGTAAGCAGTCGCGGCACCCATCTTGCCGAAAGCTTAGAAAGGCCCAATTCTTTCGTTAAAATGTGGTGTACGCGTTCTGTTGAAATGTTTACCATGTCTGCTATCTCTCTTACTTTGAGTCGTCGATCTTGCGTAATAATATTATGGATTTTTATAATCATTTCCTTAGAAGTCAGGATTTTGGGTGCTCCAGAGCATGCTTCATCGACACAACTTGTTCTACCACGTTTAAATTCATTTACCCATCTACTTATTGTGGCGGATGATGGAGCAGATTCACCTAATGTTTCCCGTAACTCATCTTTTATTTCGGTAGCTTTCATACCCTTAATTACGAAGTATTTAATCACCTCACGATACTCTGCTCTTTCCATTTTAACAAAACGACGTGTTGCTTCTTTTTCAATCAGCTGTCAAGAATAAACTAATCAACCGATTTATCTAAATATCGGAATGTAAACATATAAATAGGCAACCTAAATTACAGTGCATTTGTTTTACCAATTAGAGCGCCACCTATGTGTCATTC
The DNA here is from genome assembly GCA_031893035.1 of Dermolepida albohirtum. NCBI lineage: Eukaryota > Metazoa > Arthropoda > Insecta > Coleoptera > Scarabaeidae > Dermolepida > Dermolepida albohirtum. Next base: position 55,429 of record JAVIWB010004357.1, on the reverse strand, counting down.
TCACTACTTGTCAAACTATCCTTGTATATAAAATAAAGTCATTAATAATTGAATGCAAACAATGTTTTCCAATTCTTTAAAATTATTATAAATAAAAATCTAATATAATCTAATATAATAATGATATCTGTCCTTATTATTGATTTTAAAGAAAATGTAAATAAAATTTACTTTAATTAATATATATATATATATATATATATATATATATATATATATATATATATATATACATTTATATAATAAAAGCAAATTATATTTTGAATAAAAGCTAAGCAGTCAACGACAGAAAATAACACAGTAAAACTGTGGAACATAGACGGCTTCACCAGTAATTATTTGTTCAAGAAATCTCAAGTTTAAGTTTACCAAAAGATAAGTTTGTTTCGAAGGAAACGTAAACTAAAGCAGTATTTGTCGGTTAGAAGTGTAATTTAATGTGTTTCCCACTGTATTATTCCAAAGACTTAAACAATGGTGCTTCTCTGTTCCCAGAATTTATTAAATTCTAGTCATATCTAATTTGTTTATAGTTATAGTTTGAAATGATTCAAGTACTGAACACTACTTTCTGTAATTGGAAAATAGCGTTAACAAAAATTGATTTATTCATCTTAAATCACATTCTTCGAGAGCTTTCCGAAATCATCTCTAAAGCCGAAATATCCCACAGTTCTATTCGAAATCGTTGTCTTTTAAGAACAGAAGTATAAATAAAGGTCGAATTGGGTTATGGCTATACGAAAACTATGTAGCCTAACGTAGAGATGGTACAAAAAGGAACCACAGGTTACGGAATAGGTGACCAAAACAAAAGTGTCCTGTATTATACGGACTATGGGCTACTAGCTTTTCTTATTCTTCTTCTTTCTCTTCTTCTTCCTCCTCTTCATCTTCTTCTTCCTCTTCTTCTTCTTCTTTTTCCTACTCTCCTCCTTCCCCTCTCCTTCTTCTGCTGCTCCTCCTACTCCAAACAAAGTAAAAATATATGTAAGATGTTCTTAAAGACTCCGGAAAATATACAATATTTACAGAGTAATTTATGATATTTATTATTGGTTACGATGGGGTACTAGATCTTCTTCTACTTCTTCCTCTTCATCTTCTTCTTCTTCTTCTTCCTCTTCTTCTTTCTCTTCTTCATTTGCATCTTCTTCTTCCTCCTCCTCGTCCCCACCTTCTTCAGCTTTTCGTCTTCTTTCTCTACTGCTCCTCCTTTCCCTCTTCCCCATCCTGCTCGAATGAAAATACCTTTCCACAAGAAATATAGTTCGGAACAACAAAATAAAAATAGGAACGACGAAAGATGTTCTTCAAGAATCCGGAAATTCTCCAATATCTACTGAGTAATTTATGAGATTCATTATAGGTTCCGTAACGATTGCGGCAGCGGTTTTCAAAACACATGGTATGCCATCAGCCACAGATTTTTTATTATATATGTTTATTAATTAAAGTATTTCTTCTACGGTTAAAAGAGTAAAAAACATGGATTGGTTTATTTCAGCATGTAATTATTGCTTTTATTCATGTTTGCATCTTGTACCACCCTTATTGGCTCCAAATGTGAAACTTTATCTTGTAAGAACGTTGTTATGTCAATTACTTTGACCCGATCGAATGCCCTTTTCAGACCAATAAAATACGTAAAGGTCGACACGTTGTATCAGTCGCCCTTTATAGTAACTGACAAATAACAAGAATAACATTCGTTTAGACGAAAGTCTTGCTGTTCTTCCTTTATATTTAAATATACTGAAAATTACAATTTGGTATTAACTTCGAAAATAATTGTAATTCACATTGGAAGATCAATATGTTATCCTGTTCCATTTAGCTTAAATTTTACATTCTCACATTACGTTGACAATAAATTTTCTCTTCACAAATACTTTTTCAAAGGTTTTGTCGCTTTTTAATAAAATAAATCAATCAAAAAATTTAATTAATTGCAAGCTTGCAGCGTTGTTTTAAAGAAAACAATCCGCATGTTTTCAATCCAAATTGTGCCAATATCATTGTCCGTACGCCAATATATCAAATTGAAGTACGGTTCCGAGATTGAAATTAAATATTGCATTGCAGTTCAGTTCGAAATAATAACGTATAGCTCTGCAATTTCAATCGAAAACTGGTTTTTAATGCGATTCAATGCGACTACCAAAACAAAAAAAAAACATAGCGGAACTAGTTGCAATATCGACTCCGCATTAATGTGTGTATTTCAAAGCAAATTTATTGTATACAGACAAGCCGTTAGAATTATAGATATAAGTATATTGATGATATCGAGCTCTCATTGTGAAGCCATTGCTGATATTCGTTTTATTTAGCATTGCTTTTGTACTCCAAAAATTAATATTGAGGGCTTCCTATTTGAATGATGTACCCCTATTGTTCTTGCTTCGAAACTAGGTTATGTTCGCTTGGTCTTCGTCGATATCAAATTCTATTTATTTTCTAGGAATTATTAAATTTCTATAGTAACGATATAACATATATATAACATATAACAAGCGTTGAAATTTATGTATGGGTCTATTGTCGTGAGGTCTGCACATAGCGAGAACTAAGTCATTTGTACGAAAGCTGTAGAAGCGAATGCATCACAATGACATACGATGGTGCTAAAATAGTATGCAAAGTATGCGACAGAACTCTATTATTTTTGAACTAAGGAGATTATTATAGACATGTAAATTCTGTAACATATATTCGAAATAAAAGAACTGACATATCTTCGCATGCGGAATTTATGTTTGATTTAACGACCATGGTTTTAGCTTGCAATTTTCCAAACACTAAACTCAACTACAACCATTTCGAGATTTCTAAAATAAATATCGCTACACTCTACCTTTACCAAGACAGATAATGTTGCAAAGAAACGCATCAACTCTGGTTATGCGTAAGATACTAAAAAATATTCTATTGTTTACGTGATAGTGGACGCACCGTACCCTTTTAAATCGTCGTTTCCATTGTTACTAGCAACGAAAAGAGTACAACATTGTACCGACAAAACCATTACGAAACTAATGCTAGAAACATTGGAGAAATTTCAAGTTTCAACAAACCAAGTACTAATATTTGTTAGTAATGGTTGCGAGTACAATACGTTGTATAGGCCATGCTCTTGAGCTCTGCTGTTAGAAGTGTGCGGTAATTTACTGCATTTACGCGTAAAATTCAGGATTTACACCTTGTGGCAGAAACCATTACACAATGTTATACAGAAGTAGATGCTTTAATTATAAATACAAAGGTCCGTAAGTCCTCCAAACGTATTCGTGAATTTCGCAGACGCTATTCCGGTATCTACTACAATCGGCACGTTGAAGAATCTAGTTAAAGGAACGTTTGGGATGTTGGGGAACCTGCTTAAAGGGACGTTTTACTATTATAAATTTACAATTCAATCCAATAGAAACTGTGTTTATCAAAAAAATATCACAAAATTTCAAGACAGTCAGGTCGAAACAGATTTATAAATTCTTCAGTATAATTACTAATTGAGGTAATAGAAACATCGCAAAATCCTTCGGTATCGTTACTGGAGTAACTTTAAATAGTATATGATGTTGATTCACTGTCGTGCGCTGTAAGTGACGCAATGTTCAAGAGTGTTTTCATCAGATTCAGACTTTACTACATTAAGACAAATTTGTGAAAGCGCGTTAAGATATCCTGTGACGCCTCAAACAACTATGATTGATAGAAGACATAAACGCCCGTACTCTTACCTTAAACGATCCTTTGCTCGACTTTCAGGGTGCTTAAACTAGCTCAAAAGAGTCTCACAGAGTTTTTTAGGTTTCCTTGTGCATAAGATCTAAAAGGCACTATAGTATTTTTTGCTAGTACTGAAGAAAAGGGGATCCACAAAAAATTATATACCTTGGAGAAACAAGTTACTAAGTAATAAGAAAGGGAAATAATTCCGTAATCACGGTAAATAAATTTAATCACTGAAGCTAGATATCTAACCCCTTTCCTCATTAATTTTCGTATTCTGTATATGTATTTCGACAATTAAGTTGTCATCATCAGCAGATAATTAAACAGCGTCGCACCTGGAAAACTACGGCAAAATACCCGTGCGAAATCAATTCCGCACACGATCTGAGTTTGTTTCGTATGGTTAAATACCAACCTTCAGTGATTAAGTTAATCAACCACAGGCTCCATCAAAATGACCGGTGTGGTTATGCATTATTGGAACGGGACCTCTGTACCTTGTCGAAGGAACAATGAACCAGTATTAGTACAAAATCTGATAGAAACTGTTCTAGTTCTCTTCAACATTTCAACTAGATGCAAAAGAAAATTGTCATCATCAGCAGAATATTAAACAGTGTCGTACCTGGAAAACTACGGCAAAATACCCGTACGGAACAAATTCCGCACACGATCGGTACCGTTGAAAGCCAAAGTGCACACTGACACGTATTTCGACAACCAAGTTGTCGAAATACGTATACAGAATACGAAAAGTAATGTGGAAAGGGGTTATATATCAACCTTCAGTGATTAAGTTAATCAATCACAGGCACCATCAAAATTACCTATGGTAAATAAATCTGATTTATTACATTATTGACGGAAAGTATAGCAAAATAGGTGTTTGTATCTATTTATATATTTAAAAAAATCTAATTATACACAACCCTACGTATAGATAGTTCACAGGAATTTTTCATAATGACCATTCACTAAGAACTGATTACTCCAAATTTAAATTACTGTAAATTATGTACTTTAACTACATCGAAATGACTTACAACGTATATTAATTTATTAAAATATCACTCATAATTTTCATAATTCAATCAAACATTAAAAATATTACATTCATAACATTTAGTGCAGTTCAACGTGAGGCATAATTGAATTTTTTTTCAATCATACAAATACTTCATCATAACAACATATATCTTTTGTATATATACTGTGCACGTATATTCAACTTAAATCTCTTAGAAGAAAACTTTCTCACGACAGAAATATTACTTGTTATATTGGATTCCTCGTAATTGAATAACCCCTTCTTAATCCCGAGAGTTCGAAGTAAGTCTAGTACTACTCTTTCCAATTTGTTCTTGGGAGTTTATTAATTCGGTTCAATTTAGTAGCTTTTTACGTAAGACAAATTTTACTTTTGCTAACTTCTTGTTTTGTTTCGTGTAGAAGTAATTAATTGAACACGTTATCTGGATAGTATATAGCTGGTATACAGGCTGTTTCAAAAAGAATATACCAGGTCGGCTGAAAAGTCCCCGGTCTGACACATAGATGGCGTTACTGTTATTAAGTCCATATGTTTTTTAGATAGTACTAACCTTCAAACGAAACGTGTCAAAATTTGACAGCAATCCGACTATTAGTTACTGAGATATTGCGTTAAGAGTGAAGCTACTTTTGTTATTTAAAAAAATGGAAGAAAAAAAGAATTTCGTGTGCTGATAAAGTACTGCTTTTTGAAGGGAAAAAATACCGTTGAAGCAAAAGCATGGCTTGATGAGGAGTTTCCGGACTCTGCGCCAGGAAAATCAACAATAATTGATTGGTATGCTAAGTTTAAACGTGGTGAAATGAGCACCGAAGACGGCGAACGCAGTGAACGACCAAAAGAGGCTGTCACCGACGAAAACATCAAAAAAGTTCGCAAAATCATTTTAAATGACCGTAAAGTAAAGTTGATCGAGATAGCTGACATCCTAAAGATATCAAAGGAACGTGTTGGACACATCGTGCATGAATATTTGGGCATGCGGAAGCTCTGTGCAAAATGGGTGCCTCGCGAGCTCACATTCGATTAAAAACAACAACGAGTTGATGATTCTGAGCTGTGTTTGAAGCTGTTAAATCGTAATAAAACCGAATTTTTGCGTCGATATGTGACAATGGATGAAACATGAATTCATCACTACACTCCAGAGTCCAATCGACAGTCAGCCGAGTGGACTGCACGCGATGAACCGGCTCCAAAGCGTGGAAAGACGCAACAGTCAGCTGGAAAAGTTATGGCGTCAGTTTTTTTGGATGCGCATGGAATAATTTTCATAGATTATCTTAAAAAGGGCCAGTCCATCAACAGCGACTATTATACAGCGTTATTGGACCGTTTAAAGAACGAAATCGCAAAAAAACGGCCCCATATGAAGAAGAAGAACGTGCTGTTTCACCAAGACAATGCACCGTGTCACAAATCAATGAAAACAATGGCCAAATTAAGTGAATTGGGTTTCGAATTACTTCCCCATCCACCGTACTCTCCAGATGTGGCCCCCAGCGACTATTTCCTGTTTGCAGACCTCAAGAGAATGGTCGCCGGGAAGAAATTTAGCAGGGATGAGGAGGTGATCGCCGAAACTGAGGCCTATTTCGAGGCTAAAGACAATTCGTACTACAAAAATGGTATCGAAAAGTTGGAAGAACGCTATAATCGGTGTATCGCCCTCGCAGGCAACTATGTTGAATAATAAAATCGAATTTTGCCAAAAAACTGTGTTTTACTATGGTAGACCGGGGACTTTTCAGTTCGACTGTTACGTATTTCGAATACATATATTTATTGAACTTTAAGACATACGAGTATAAAACTTTACACACATATTTACGAACCTCTCAAGTTCAGACTACAGATGTTCAATATGTCCTCCATCAGAGACACGAACAATATCACATCGATACTCAAATTTCTCCCATACTCGGTCAAGCATGTCCTTGGTCACTGATGTTATGGCAGTACTGATCCGGTTCTTCAACTCTTCCAGGTTTTGTGGGAGTGGTGGTACATAAACGTTGTCTTTAACAAAACCCCACAGACAGAAGTCACAAGGTGTCAAATCCCGTGACCGTGGAGCCCAGTCGAGACATGCTAAGTCGCCAGCTCCTTGACGACCAATCCAACGGTTCGGTAGAGTTTCATTTAGATATTCACGCACTTGGCGATCCCAGTGAGGGGATGCCCCGTCTTGTTGAAAAATGAAATTGTCTTCGTTCAGCCTCGGAAACAACTAGTTTTGTAACACAGCGAGATACTGTTGACCGTTAATCGTGTTTCCATCAAAGAAGAATGGGCCGTAAACAGATGATCGGGATATCGCACAAAACACATTGATTTTAGGCGAATCTCGTACCTGTTCAATGGATGCATGTGGGTTCTGTAGACCCCAAATTCGAACATTGTGTTAGTTTACTAGACTACTAACATGGAAAGTCTCTTCATCACTGAACACGATGCGTTGTGCGAAAGTGTTATCATTGTCAATAGCATCATGAATCTCGTTACAAAATACCACACGTTTCCGTTTGTCATCAGGACGCAGAGCTTGTAACTACTGTAACTCGTGCGGCTTAATAACCAACTTTTCTCAAAATTCCATAATAAAGTAGTTACACGAGGTTAAAGAAAATGGAGCAATTTAGTTTTCTGTGAATACTAGTAAGTTATGACCTTTTTTTGAAATACAATAGCAGTAAGGCAAGTTCTTAAAACTACACTTCTTTCCCTATTTAGCCAAATCAGTATTTGCTGTAGTACTCATCTTGTATACAAGGTAAGTTTATAATATCCCTGATTTTCTGCTAGTGATTTCTTATTCATTACAGTCAAAGTAAAACATCAGTGTAACAGCACTCTTTATTTATTATTAATACCAATTTAAACTAGGTACAAAATGTATCCAAAAGCTGGATTCCAGTAACTGCTTTCCTCGTATTTTCAACATTTTCAACTCAATAGATTTTAATCATTTAATTAAATAACTTTTCTTAATTCAGAATGAGTTCCAAAGCACACTTCAGCAACATATATTTCTAGTTTTGAATGCAACGCGTTAATAATACAATATATAAAACTTCTTAGCTCGCAATGTGAAAGCATTTGAATTGCAGATAGCAGTTCTAAACACGGAACGTCGATTTATGTAAAACACGAAAATCTACTTAAAAACTCCTAGAAGTCTGCGAAGTCTAATTTGAGGAAGTGTACAATAAAAGCATTGCATATAGACATGTACCCTAAAATTGAGATTAATTTATTGTACCTTTAAATATAACCAGAGAGTCGTGCAATAGGGAAAATCGATAAACAATAAATAACAAGTAATAAGAACTTGTTTTTACATCCTCTATTTATAAAATCGGGTTAATATTTGCGATATTGGTTTCGTAGAATATAATGCTCACATTGATTCAAGGTAATTTAGAACTTGTATTTGTTTAATAGTAAATTACATTGGCACTAAAATTTTCGTATTCAAAATAGAATGCAATTATTAATAATATTTTCACTTGTAATTATTTTCTACAGTTGCTCAGCGTTCCAGTTTGGCACCACTAATATTTCTTCAGTTTTCCTCTATGCTAGTAATTTCGAAATTTATTCAGACGCTCCTAGCCAGAACATTGTCTTGACACTACAGAACAATATCAACTAGATTATTAAATGTGTACTAAATTTAAAACTGAACGTTAATAAACATTGTTTTGTTTCCTATATTCATAAGTTAAATTTCATTGCTTATCGATACTTACGAGAGTCGTCCCATAAGTACCCGGCCTGACCTAGAGATGGCGGCAGTTGTATAAAAAATACCACTGTAGTAGAAAGTACACAATCTACAAAGCATATGTTTCAAGTTTGAAGACGCCGGTGTTTAGTATTTATTTGGCAGTCATCAATAGTGAACGTTTCCAGTAAATTTGTAGAAATCGAGAAAATTGGTCATCGTTACATGATACAATACTTTTATTTGAAAGGCCTCAGCCCAACCGTTATAAAAGCTGAACTGGATTTCACTCTGGGTGAGTCTGCTCCTTCGTTTAGAACAGTGAAATATTGAGTAGTAGAGTTTAAACGAAGCCGTACGAGCTGCCAAGTCGAGCATCACAGTGGTCGACCAAATGAGGTGACGACTCCAGGAATGGTGAAGAAATTCCACAAAGCGGTTCTGGATTATCTTCGACTGAAAGTGCACGAGCTAGCGGACATAGTAGGCATTTCAAAAAGTGTGGTACATCGCATGTTATCAGAAAATTTGGATATGGGAAGGCTGTGTACAAGATGGGTGCCGCATTTGCTCACACTCGAGCAAAAACAGTGTCGCGAAGATGTTTCAATTGAGTGTTTAGCGAAGTTTCACAGCAACGAAGCAGAATTTTTGCGCCGTTTCATAACCATGGATGAAACATGGGTCTATTACTTCACACCCGAGACAGAAGAACAATCAAAACAATGAACTCAAAAGGGAGAACCGGCTCCAAAGAAGGCGAGGACCGTTTCATCTGCAGGTCATGGCATCGGTTTTTTGGGATGCGCGTGGAATAATTTTCATTGACTATCTTGAAAAAGGAAAAACTATCAACGGCGAGTATTATGCAAACTTATTGCAACGTTTGAGCGAAGAAATCAAGCAAAAACGGTCGTATTCGGCCAAGAAGGAAGTTTTGTTTCATCAAGACAATGCATCAGCTCACAAATCCCTTATTGCAATGGCTAAAATTAATGAATTAAAGTTTGAGTTGCTACCTCATGCACCCTATTCACCAGATTTATCCCCCTCGGATTATTTTCTCTTCCCAAACTTGAAAAGTGGGTCAGCGATCAAAGATGTTCCAACGATAAAGAAGTGATGTCGGCAGTTAATGACTATTTTGAGGAGTAAGACAGTTCTTATTATAAAAAGGGTATCGAACTTATTGAACATTGCTGGGAAAAGTGTATAGAGCTGAAGGGAGATTATGCTGAAAAATAAATATATTCTTTCCAAAATTTTTGTATTTTCTTGGGTCGAGTACTTCTGGGACCATTCTAGTACCTCTTCAATAAGTCTGATTCGGACAAGAATTTCTAAATACTAACCTAGTGATTCTCAACGTGTGAGACGCGATAACGCTATATGGCGGGGGGGGGGGGGAGGCACGAGAATATTTAAAAAATAAAAAAAAATACTATTTTCTTTTTAAATTATTTAATTTACTGAAAGAAAAGCAATAAACCTCTTGCATAAATTACAAATAAGTTCAATAATTATCCTGACTTCCTTGGGCCTGTATTGTAGAGCAAGTTTTTTGAAACAAGGTTTAATATTGAAATTGACATAATTTGCTATAAAAGCAACCAGCGTAGAAAAGATAGCAAAGAAAAGATGTTGAACATGGTAATAGTACATGTCCATGTCCAGAATTGAAACAGTGATTTATTATTAAATTGTTTTTTAATTTTAGATTTCTTCTTCAGCAACTGTAAGACCTTCGGGAGTATTTTGAAACTGGTTCCTAATCTACTTGTAACTTGATATAAAGTTGTCGTTAGCAAAAGGTTACTTTTGAAAATTCTTTGCCGCACAACTAAATGATTTTCAATGGTTACAAAAACAACTTTAATATATTGCTCTTCGACAAGTTTTAACAAATTCACCCACATTTGCAAATATTTCTAGATTTTCTTCCTTTATATTTCTGCTCAACAATTACAATTTTCTACAAAAAGCATTAAGTTTATCATTCGTATCCAAGATATGTCCGTTTGGTGCTTGGAGTTGAAGACTCAATGAATTTAGTTTCTCGAATAAGTCGACCAAGTAGCTCAATTTCATCACAAATAAATCATCTCGAAACTTCTTTACTTCCAGTTTGTTTTCTTCTTCTAGAAAAATGAAGGATTTCGTCTCTTAATATATAAACGCGTTACAAAACTTTTTCCCTCGTGATAATCAACTTCCCTTGTGCTGAATGTACTGCACCCATGTTTTTACAAAGTGCGGTAAAGATTCTTGATTTAACGGGTCCCATTTTGATATAATTTGCTCACGGTTACAACCGTCGTAAGTACAATGTTCGGATCAGAAAACCAGAGATTTTCTTGTTTCCAAAGGAACCAACTTTGGAGTTTTCGAGACATTGTTCGAGCACTATCAATGCATATTCCGGTGCAATTTTTCCACTCTATTTTCACCTCGTTTACAAAGTCCTTTAATATATTAAAGAATGCAATTGATGTTGTGAGTTCTATTGGTTTAGAGAAAAGTAGTTCTTCTACTGCTACCATCGCAAAATCAAATATAGGCAATTAAATAAGCATTTTTATTGCTATATGTTGGCTGATCAAGCTGAATTGAAAACAATTTGTCACGCAACGAAAAGCTGATGGTTTATATCTTCAGCTGTATCACCAAATTGACGGGTAAAAATATCAATTTGATGGAGGTATGGACTGCAATTACTTGACAAAATTATCTCCAAACACAATTTCTACAATTTCAATCGCAGCTTGTAGAAGTATTTCTTTACCAATTGTGTTAGGCTTTTTACATCTGGTTATTTGATATGAATCTTTTTAAGAGGCAAGTAAATCTTTTTTAGTCACAAAGTTCTTTTTCATTTGCTTCAGTGCTTATAAAGCTAAAATTCAAACATCTTACACAATATTTTCTTGATTCAATCTTCAGAATAATGCTCGTCTATATACTTGTTGATGCTTTACTATCGTCTAATTCTTGCTTATGCTCATTAAAACATGTATCTATGATTTTGTAAGAATCTACTGTTTCTCGAATACCGACAATTGTAGTCAACAACGTAAATTACAACTTACGCGATCGAGAATCGAGAATCGACTCGCCTGAGACTGTCTGGAATTGAACGGAGAGTAGTATTCGCGACAGACATTCCAGAATGTTCTAGACAAATCAGAACCTTTCGGCAAGCCGTAAGTGTTCTAGATAGAGGAACCGATAGAGAGACACTGACTCTGGTTTAATGCACAGGATCGGTGTTGCCAAATATAAATAAATTTACCCTTTCGTTGTAACGTAATTAGGTTACTAATTACACAGTGTGGCCTTAGCTTCAAAAAACATTCAAATAGAAACAAATATTACAATGATTGCACGATTTCAATAGCAAATTATTTTATGTGGGAGAGCGAGAAGCGATGAGAATTGAAAATCGAAAAATTGAAAAACAATTTGTCAGGCAAGATGAATGGAGTAAAAAGGTTATGATGTGTAAAATCTCATATCAGAGATGACTAACTTTTTTAAACCAATGAATAAATGGAACTAGTTTATTTCTTTCCAATCTATTAATAGTGTTTAACCCACCAAGCCTTCTACATTTTACTAAATTCGTATTCTCATTTGTCCATTATGCAACGCAATACAAGTTTTTAAAGTACTTTTGTCAGTAACCTACGTAAAAACATACTTTTTTAATATCTAGCTTGACATAAAAAATAAAAGCGAAATTAACTTCCGTTTCCGCTGTTTTAAAATAACCGCTCGTACAACAAATATAATCCCGGAAATTGTTTGCTTTGCTTCAAATATTTGCAAGCGGATTATCAGTTTATTAAACATGAGATGGAAAAGGTTAAAGAAATTGATACTTCAGAAAGAATTACGGTAACGATTTTTGAATTAAATTTAGCGTGAAATTGGAACTAGAAATCCGATTAAGCTAGAGGACGAAATGACGCACTTTTGAGATTATATCCGTAGCTTCAGCTTTCATCAACATTCGCAGCGTGTATTTCTCTAGTTTAGCAAATTTTAAGATATTGTTTCATAAATTAGGTATCAATACTATAGAGAAAAGTTATTTCTTTTAATTTTTTTTTAATAAAATAAAATTTTATTTGTTTTGTTGGATCATTAAATTTCTAGAAGGCGGCGTTATCAATAATTATTTATATTTTTTTGCAATCTGCGGGGAATAGATCATATACGGTATAAAAAGTAGCAAATTATGAACATGGTTTCGCAGCTGAACTTCATCCCCTTCATACCTGATGACCTGCTAAGTTAGCAAGCCACTACGTATTAAAATAGAATTGTTTTTTGCAAGCTGCCAAGTAAAGAAGCGGCAAATTTTTGACCCAGTTTCATTGTACAAAAGCGTCTCCTTCATGTTTTATTTTTCTGTAACGGCTTCCCAGCAGATTGCAAAATATTGTTGCCTGATATATTGAAACTTTTTTTTTTGTAGTCTACGAAACTCTACACCATTTCGGCTCTATGTTATTTACGACAAAAAACTATAAATCCGAACCTGGTGTCGTAACTGAACCTTCATGATTTTTACTTTTGCGGCCTGCCAAGTTAATATCAAGTTACCAGGCCACGTCAGTTTTTATCAAAAAATTTTCGCTGCAAAAAATTCCGATTTTTTCGTATAATTTAAGAAAAATTATCCGTATATTACATTTTTGGTTCGTTGAAAGCGTCCTGCTTGCTTAAGGTTGTCATTTCTGTCAATAAACTTTTAGTTTCATTTGTCCAGTTGTCCTAATTATATTTGTTTTATTAACAGTTTATATTCTATATTTTTAACAATTAATGCTGGTATCGCGTATTCTTATTTTTGTAAAATATTGAAAGCTTCGTAAAGACAAAGCCAGAGGCTAGTCGCCTATTTAATTTGCTTTTTCAAAGGACTGAAAGGTTGCTTTATACGTAGGCAAGGTGAAAAGTTCTCGGCCTGACACAGAGATGGCGTTACAATTAACAAAAATTTATGTTTCCCGCATGGCTGCATGTGTCTTTAGTTCATATGAAAACTTTCAACTTGTTCTCTCAAGTAGTTTGTTTGCAAGAATTTTTGTAGTAGACGTCGTGCGTGTTATTTTTTTAAATGGATAAACTTGAATATCGTGCTGTTATAACATTCTTTGTTTTGGATGGTTTAACCCCCATGGAAATTCATCCGAAGTTGACAAAAGTGTACGGGGACTGCCCTTCGATGTCAACCATTAAGAACCGGGCAGCTGAATTTAAACGTGGTCGTAGGTCCCTCGAAGATGACCCACGTGAAGGACGGTCAAAAACCGCAACCACACCAGAAATCATCGAAAGAGTGCATGATATTGTGTTGGACGATAGGCGAGTGAAAGTGAGTGAGATAGTTGAGGCTGTGGGGATATCGGAAGAAAGGGTGCGAAACATTTTGCACAAAGAATTAGAGATGAGAAAGCTCTGCGCAAGATGAGTGCCGCATTTTCTGAATGTCGATCGAAAGCAACTGCACAAACGATTTTCGGAGCATTCTTTGGACCGATTTAACAAAAATCCGACCGATTTTGTGCGGCGATTTGTCACCATGATGAGACATGGGTCCACCACTACACGCCAGAAACGAAACAGCAGTCGAACCAGTGGGTGGAAGCCGGTGATTCAGCGCCAAAGAAAGCGAAGTCGATCGCATCTGCCGGAAAAGTCATGGCCAGCGTGTTTTGGGATGCAAACGGAATCTTGTTAATTGATTACCTTGAAAAAGCCAGAACAATTACAGGCGCATATTACTCTAACCTTCTTGACCAGCTGGACGACAAAATTTGCGAGAAGAGGCCTGGTTTGAAGAAGAAAAAAATCACTTTTCATCAGGACAACGCATCCGCATACAAGGGTGCGTTGGCGATGGGAAAATTGCGGGATTTGGGGTATGATTTGCTCGGCCATCCTTCCTAATCTCCTAATTTGGCACCCTCAGACTTCCATCTATTCCCAAATTTGAAAAAATTTGTTTCTGGAAAGCGATTCACATCCAACGAAGAAGTTGAAATTAATTTACAACGTGAAATGCACGTAATTGTGTGTATATATTTTGTTCATTTTTGACGCTTAACAGTATGATTTTCCGTAAAGCTATTATTTTGTCCGTATTTTATGTACATCGTGTATTAATCTTCTTGTGTATATTAAAAATTAGATGCTTTTTATAGTCTTAGTAACTTTTACTTGCATTGCATTATTTATAAATTGGACTTTATTGAATATATTTCATTACGACCATGTGTCGTTATATTTTCTTACTTTAAAGGATTACGCGCTCCGCTGAAAAAGAAGAGGAACGCATGTGAAGATCATTCTCATCGCCAAATGGATCTTTTTGAAAATCACTTTGCACATCATTAACCTCCACATTGTCTTCTGTTTCGCTATCAGATGGCACCTCCGACTCATTTATTATTTCCTCTTTCAACAATAAACGAACTATCTCTGCATCCTTTTTCTTGAATCCATGGCTAAAAATGTAAAAGAAAATCACCTTAAGTTAATCAAAAATAACACAAAACCTTTCTATTCATCGCAACGACGACTATGTGCGTAATATTTCTAAAAGTAATCAACTTACCCGTTCGGAACAACTGCCTGCTGAGAGAATGCGATAAGATATAAGTTGGCAAGTTACGACACGATTATATACGCACGCGTTAAAAAGACATAGCTGTTATAGAGTTAATATTTTGTATATACAGTCTGCAAATTTTTATATGACTATTTTCTACTATTGACGTTCGTAATTATTCGGTATAATTTTGAGAACTAGATTGTCAACCGGAATATATGTACTATATATTTAGGGGAAAACATTTATTGATTTAAATATTATTATATTACTTGGATACCATATCTTTATACCAGTTAAACACTCTTCGATTAATGTGACAGATTTTTTCTTTTACTCAATAAATGTAACATTATTACATCTATCTTGGAATGTTCTTTTATGTTATCAATGAAGTAAGAACCCGTGGCTGATCCAACGTAATAAACCTTCTACTGATATTAATAGATAGATAATACTGTTTGTAATATTATATTAAATTATATTTTACAAGATGTGAAAGATAACAATGTCTATAGTGAGAGTTTGTCTTCATTGAGAATAATATTTTAACGAATTGAATTTTCTTAGAAGAAAGACAATCCAAGGATTTACGTAATTGTCTAAAGTTATTTTAACAAAATTGCAATCTTGAAGCATGATGAAAATATGAGAAAGTTATCAACTTGTTTACTTAGATGAAATATGGGTTTTTGAAAACGTTAGTACATATTTGGAGGTTATGGTAAGATGATATAAAACTACAAGGAACATCAAAATCAGTGGTATCGAATGTGCAAATCAGTCTATATGTTTATGTAAATGCATAATTTCAGTACTGTTTAAACAAAATATCAATAATATACTCGTATAATTTTCATTTCTTACATTTTAAATATATGCTTTATACACACGTTTCACAAGTAGTGAGAATAGAAAAGAAAAACGAATTTTTTAAATACAAAATAATTTTTATTTTTCAATATATTCTTCTAAAAGAGCAATATATTTATTCCAACGGTGCTCCAATGCCCTTATGTCATCTCTAAAATGCGATTCCGGAAGGCTTGCAAAATACTCATTTACGAAGATGATAAGTTCGTCGTTAGACGAAAATTTCTTTCCACCTAGTGCCGTTTTTAATTTTGGAAAAAGGTGGAAGTCGGAAGGGGCTAGATCCGGCGAATAAGGCGCATGCGGTACTAATTGGAAATGCAACTCGTGGATTTTGGACATCGGAACTGTGCTGGTATGCGAAGGAGGGTTGTCTTGGTGAAACAGAATCTTTTTCTTTGCCATTCCTGGCCGTTTAGCACGAATCTCAACATTTAATTTTTGTAGAAGTTCTGCATAATATTGTCCGTTTATTGTGGCACCTTTCTGGAGGTAATCAATGAGTAAAATGCCCTTTGAATTCCCAAAAATTGATGCCATCACCTTGTTTGCCAATAAAGAGGTTTCCGCTTTCTTTGGAGGTGCAGAACCACGTTCTAACCATTGTTTCGACTGTTGTTTAGTTTCGGGTGTACTGTAGTGTATCCAAGTTTCATCGCAAGTAACAAATCGCCTACAAAAATCAACCGGATTCCGCTTATAAAGGTCCAAACACTCATTGGAAATGTGCAAACGAATGAACTTTTGATCAGTCGTAAGCAATCGTGGCACCCGTGTGCCGTAAGCTTGGAAAGGCCCAATTCTTTTGTTAAAATGTGGTGGACGCGTTCTGTTGAAATGTTTACCATGTCTGCTATCTCTCTCACTTTGAGTCGTCGATCTTGCGTAATAATACTATGGATTTTTATAATTATTTCCTTAGAAGTCACGATTTTGTGTGCTCCAGAGCGCGTTTCATCAACACAGCTTGTTCTACCACGTTTAAATTCATTTACCCATCTACTTATTGTGGCGGATGATGGAGCAGATTCACCTAATGTTTCCCGTAACTCATCTTTTATTTCGGTAGCTTTCATACCCTTATTTACGAAGTATTTAATCACCGCACGATACTCTGCTTTTTCCATTTTAACAAAACGACGTGTTGCTTCTTTTTCAATCAGCTGTCAAAAATAAACTAATCAACCGATTTATCTAAATATCGGAATGTAAACATATAAATAGGCAACCTAAATTACGGTGCATTTGTTTTACCAATTAGAGCGCCACCTATGTGTCATTCTCACTACTTGTCAAACTATCCTCGTATTACAACTGCTTTATTAAAATTATATATTTCTTACATTTGTATAGTATTTCTTCCATAAAATTGAGGAAATTGTCTACCCGATAATCCTCACCTTTGAAACATTGAGTAACGTTTTTTAACTAAAGAAAATTGTATAAAAATTAAAATTTTTGGAAACACAGTTAGAAAAATGGAAAATGTATTTATATATTGAATGTCTTAATCCAAACAATGGGTTGTACATTGTACAATACGATTATTTATTCGTAGTGGAAATGACATAACAAAATATCTGTCGATGATGTGAATCAACTTTTAAATATATTCCGCTACAATCCGCAATTCAGGAGAACGCAACTGAGACTTCGACACAATTCTTTTGTGTATCAACATATACCTTCGAAAAAACCTTATCCTGTTCTAGTAGCCACACATTCCTAATAGCAGTGATAGCACCTTGATCAACAGAAAAATGAGTTTTCTGTTGGTGTATAAAAAATAATTGGTGAAGAGGTAAAGAGCGAAATCGAATTATAACGCTCTACTAAACAAATTGGAGAAAACAATTTTTGACAAATCGCCTGGAACAGACCGTAATAAATGTATTTATTTTGTCACTTCCTAAGGGTATATTGTTGTTTTTAATTATTTAATTTATATTAACAATCACATTACTATTAATTAAATGTAAATATTACACCCTCTGCAATGTTATTTGCTCGAAAAGGGAGTCGACACGCTACTGTTAAACCAAGGGCCACGCTAAAAAGAAAGTCGTTAACATGTCTGCATTTACTGAAATATTGCCTTTTGACGTGTTTTTGTCTATGAGAATATAGCAGACAAATACAATTATATTTCTATACAAATACGTAGTTATATTTATTAAAACTGAAAACTATTTTACCATTATTTCCATTCTATTATATATATTACGAGTGGAAAAAAATAAACTTTTGCCGGGAAGAAGCTTTATTTAGAAAATGTGAGGTGAGAAACGTTTTCAAAAAGATAACAATACTTTGTTACATACTATCATATGTAAAGATTCTTAATCTACACAAACTGACGAAAATAACTACCACAAGCTAGGGTAGATGCATCCAATCCTTTCATAATTGACCGTGGAACTCTTTCCAAAACACCAAGGTTGCTTTTTATTTCATTATATCTATCAATTATCAAATATCAGTCTGTGTTTGGTAAGACCAGAGTTGCGTGGTGTATTACAAACTATTGAAACCCGGTAAAAGAGTTAATACCGATCGCTATCGATAAGTAGTTATCAATTTAAACCATACATTGATAGAAAAACGTCCAGAATGGGAACGAAGACACGGTAAAGTGATTTTGCAGCACGATAACGCGCCGTCTCATACAGCAAAACCGGTCAGGGAAGCATTGAAAGCATTTGGATGGGACATAATATTGCACCCGTAGTACTCTTCAGGCCTTTCCCCATCAGACTATTACCTTTTCGCGTCAATAATAATAATAATAATAAATTTTATTTCTAAAACAATGTGCATACAGGACATATCATTACATATAAGAAAATAGCAATTAATACATACATACTACGTACACTCATGCTAGAAACACTTCTCAATAAGAAAAGAAGATGTTATAAATTTGGACATATAAACTTATTTATACAATAAGAATTTATCGTAATCAGGTACCGCTTAAGGTTGCTTTTATAAATAGAGAAGTGTGATATTTCTAATGCAAAGTTGTAATTTATTGTGTAATTTACATCCCATAAAATATGTTCCTTTTTGGGATATAGATTTTGCGTGTGAGGCAGGTAATAAATAATTATCAGTTCGTGTATCGTATTTATGATTTAGCGGGAGACATAGATCTAATACATAAATATCATAAATAGTTAATATCGAATTACTTCGAAAATGTCCTCTTCAAGAATCCCTATTGCCCAATCCAATGATAATTCTCAGGGCCCGTTTTTACATAAGGAACACCCTGCCCACCTCCGGCGACTCTCCCCAGTGTATCATATCATATCTCATGCAAGAAACAAAATTAGCATGATAGAAAGTAAGCAGGGTACTCAAATTACAGGATCTGCGGGGCTACTTAAGGGTAAAACACACCTTAGCCAAGGTTCTGCATACTTCATCTATATGTGCAGACCATTTAAGGTTTTCGTTAATTAGCAAACCAAGGATTCTTGAAGAAGAATCACAGTCGAAGAGCTCATTGTTAATTTGGACATGGGAAATATGCTTGATCCTATTGTGAAAGTATACCAATTTTGTTTTTCGCCTCTTTAAAATTAACTTGTTGGACACCATTCAATCGTTAATTTTATTAAATGTTTCATTGGTCACATCACAAATATCACCAACATTTGAAGCCCTGACAACTACACTAATATCGTCCGCATAAAGAACGACTCGTTCTACATTTCGGAGAATGTTCGGAAGGTCATTTACGTAGACCAAAAATAGTGTGGGTCCCAAGATAGATCCCTGGGGTTCACCTCTGTTAATACCAGTGTAGCTGGACTGACAGTTACCGATCCTGACACTCTGCTTACGGTTAGTAAGATAATATTCAAACCATTTGTTAGCGATACCCTTAACACCATATTGAAACAGTTTATGAAGTAAAATATTATGATGGACCAGGTCAAATGCTCTTGATAGATCAATGAATATCCCAAGACAAGGCAGGCCGTTGTCCAATGGTGTTCAAGTACTCGAAGAGCACCGTATCGGTATCCCTTTCCCTGCGAAAACCATGCTGGTTAGACGAAAGTAAATTGAAATGGAATAAATAATTCATTACGCTCCTATTCACAATATTTTTTTATATCCTGGAGAAGATTGTTAGTAAATTAATAGGCCTAGATGGTTTTTATCGCCTTCTTTATACCTTTTTCAAAAGAGAAATTTATTAGATATGTCAGTACAGGTGCAATTACTGAAGAAACACATTTTACAATAAATGACGGAATATTATCACACACAGTGGATGACTGAGTACCCAAGGCATTAATTACAGCGGTAACATCACCCTCTGAAACAGACGACATATAAAATGATGAAACTGTGCCAGTCATTTGCAGATTATCATTAATTTCCGTCAATTGACTTTATCCTCCAAAATGTCACAGGTAAACTTTGAAGGGAGAGAAGTGAAGAAACCGTTGAATTTTTTACATAGTTGTTGCCTATTAGTGTCAGGAAAAGTATTGGTTCTAACTTAGGAAGGATTATTTTGAATAACTGACCAAGCAGCTTTAGTTTTATTAGAAGATGTCTTTTATGTAGAAAGTCTTTATAATATTGTTCATAATGTTTAAATTCTTCTTTGAATATGGGATACTGCGCGCTAAATTCTTTTAAAGATATCATGTTATAGGACACGCGCTTGCAGAGCAGCACTTCCCCAATCTCAAAGAAGTTAGAAAATGGCCCGATGAATGATTTTGCTCAAAGGACAAATAATTCTTTTAGGATGGCATCCGTAAATAACCTGAAAGATGGGCAAGATGTGTAGAATGAAACGGCCAATACTTTGAATAAATAAATTTTTTCATTTTCTTGAAAATTATGTAATTTTTTACGAAAAAATCGATAACGACTTTACGGTACACCTGGTATCTTTGAAATAAAACGTCTTTCCGAAACTCATCCGAGAATAAAAGAATCGTAAAATAGTCTAAGGAATAATTACCTGTGATACTGCCGTGTGTTTAGTAAACACCCTGTATACACAATTTGAAAAACACAATATGTTTTCCTATTAAAAAAGCTTTATGTACGAATATTTAAACACCGAGCTTTAGGAATCTGTATAGCTACATTCGTTATACAACACGTTATATGTATATTAAGTGATGCAATAGCTTCTTAGAACGGGTGTCTGTTTACATTACCTCAACTAACGAGAATCTTTTGTTTCAGAGCCATTTGGAGAGGATAGTGGAAAGACCAGGTAAAATCATCGAGCGTTTAGGTCCTCTAAATCGAATGCAGAGTGACACGGTGTCTCCAGAAGATATGAGGGAAAGTGGTTTGAGAAAGCCTTGCACGTTTACGACGATATTTGAACTCCGAGCACCCGGAACACAAACACTCGTGTCACGTCCCTCGCAATTTGACCTAAAAACTTCAACTCTAGCACAAATAGCCGGTTATGCAGCCGCAACGGGTCAAATTTTAAATATAGGTGATGTGGCAGCTTGGTTGAACGAACAACACAGTGAGGGAGATGCTGAATCGGCAAGGACAATACTTTGCATGCCTATTATAAATGGTCAGCGAATATTAATCGGCGTAGCGCAGTTAATTAATAAAACTAACGGGACTCCTTTTACGGACTGCGATGTATCTTTGTTCGAAGCATTCGCTATTTTTTGCGGTTTGGGTATCCACAATACGCAAATGTACGAAAATGCGTGCAAATTAATGGCAAAACAGAAGGTCGCCTTAGAGTGTTTGTCGTATCACGCGACCGCTAGCAACGAAGTAACAGAAAAGCTCTTCAAAGAAGAAATTCCGTCTGCCGAATGTTATAATTTGTATAGTTTCTCTTTTATTGATTTCGATTTAAACGATGAAGATACCTGCAAAGCTACCATTCGAATGTTTCTAGAACTGAATTTGGTTCAGGAGTATCATATACCGTATGAAGTAAGTATCATAAACAAGTATTTCAATTTTTTAATTTATTATCTTACACTATAGACAAAATTAAATATGTGTGCGAGACGTACATATAGTAATAATATGATGAGATATTCACAATATTTTAACAATATAGGTGCTTCAAAAGAAGTAATGAGTATTCGAAAATGATTGTGATCTTGGCACGCGGCGAATTTAAGACCCTATTTCTTTGTTATGTCAATAATAGATTAAAAGAATAAAAATATAATACCCCCCTCTATCGTTTAAATACTCAATTATCCGAAAGAACGAAGTTCGTGTTCGTCTCACCAAATGTACTACATTGTCGTCACTATGCATATATGGACAGAACACTTTTAAACTTTTTAAACACACGCATTATTGTTATTTCAATAACAACAAAACATATTATAGGAAGAATTAATTCTACAAAGTTTTGCAATAGAGCTTTGTTTATTTAATTTTTTCAAAGTAATTTCCTCTACACTCAATATACCTCTCCATCCTCCGAACTCAATTTTTAAACCAGTTCCGCCAAGTTTAGGGAGTAAAGCACACTCGTTGTTCCAAGCCCGCAGAAGGTCCCCATCACTGGAAAACCGCCTCCCTCTTAGCTTTATTTTCACATACGAAAACAGTGTAAAGTTGCAGGGAGCAAGATCTGGACTGTAGGGAGGGTCCTCGAGAAGTTTCAATCCTGTAGTGTTCAAATATTCGGTGCAAGCTTTGGCGCGGTGAGCTAGAGCATTATTGTGATGGAAGAAGCAGGTGTCTATTCTTGACTTTGGCCGCAGGTTCATCATAAACCCAATTACTTTGGGCAGGCACTGTTCAATATACCACTTAGCTGTAATTGTCTTCTGTGTGTTCAAAACGATGCGTTCCACAATTCCACTCGATTTGAAAAATACAGCTATCATTTTCTTCTTTACAGATCGGGATTTTCTAACAACTACGGGTGTGTCCTCATCATCAAAGACCCAAACTTTGTTTTGAGCTTTGGTCGGCACATCGTAATAGTACTCCCAAGTCTCGTCACCTGTCACAATGTTGTTCGCATACCGAGATTGTTCCTTATCAAACTTTCTTAGCATCTCCCGGCACCAAGTTACACGTCATCTCATCTGCTCTTCAGTCAATCGATGCGGCACCCAGATAGAACAAAGTTTCTTCACGTGCAAATGATCATGCTGAATCGAACGAATTGCTGGTGCATTTAGGCCTGAAGTACCCTCTATCTGTTGGTAGGTCACTCGCCTGTCCTGGCCAAGCATTTTCTACACAGTAGTAACGTTTTCCTCCGTAATTGGGGTTCGTGGCCTTCCCGGCCTCTCAGCATCCTCCACAGTTAAATTTCCCCTTCGGAATTCTCTATTCCACCTGAATATCGTTGTGCGATGTGAACAAACATCACCTAGTGCCATTTATTATTAGAGCCATTTATACGAAGCACTGGTCTATGTTTAAACCACGCACGAAATTATAACTCAAAACTGCCCTTATCTCATTTCGTGACCACCATGCCATCGCAAGCACTTTACATTCTCACTGCTAATGAATAACTGAGCCCATCGACATCGCGCAGCGGCTACTATGTACGTATGAACTCGTCTCAACATGCAGCAACAAGCAGCTTTCTACGATTCATTATTGCGTCATATTGCAAAACTTTCCTAGTACATTTTGTATAACTTGCAAATAAAATATACAAAATTATTAGTCACTCTGTATATGTAATGAATTTCCAATCAAACCGGAATTTTATTTATATATATATATATATTATATATATATTTATATATTATATATATATTTATATATGTATATATTTTTATATATAAACACTTGTGAAAATTTAATAAAGGATATTGTTCTTTGTGATGATATATAATAGAGCCTTATTTATAACTTTTTAAAGCTAGGGCACCCTTAACGTTCAGATTATTTCCGGCGGCGCCCTTCATATGAAGCAAAACTGGAGACCTGATAATTTGAAGTCTAAAATCTTAAATTTAAATAAATTTTATGCTTTGATCTCTAAATTTAATTTTTAGATTTTTATAACACTTTAAATTTGTGTAAATACTTTGTGAATAGTTGGTAAATTTGCTTTTTTGAGTAATTGTAATAATGAGGAGAAAGAAGACGTAAATAAACCGAAAAATAAAGAAAATCACATTTATTTTGAGAACAGAAATAGTAACTAATTAATACAAAACAGAGAATCATTTTAAACGTAATTGGGTACAAGCAATAAGAGTTTCAGAAATGTTTTCGGTCCTAATAAATGGATTTTTATAAAATTATATTTCTCAATTTTTTTTCGTTTTTGGCGAGGCTGTCGTGGCGCCTCTGGAAACCCTTTGCGGCGCATGTTTTGGGAACCCCTGCCTTATATTATTTGAAAGTATTGATAACTATTGCAAGTTTTAAATAGGCGGTAATTCTTGTAAATTATTAATCGTAGATAGTAAACCTAATAGAAAATCAATTTCAATTAGTACAAAGAAAATACGAATAATATTGGATAGAAATAGGAATCGGAAAGGAAATACCAAAAGATTAAAGACAATAAAAATAAATTTCAAACTTAGCACAGTAAAAATAACTAAATTATGTGGATTATTTAGATAAACTATACAATTGAAATAAAGTAATTAGAAAGATAAGATGATAATAGATAACATTATAGGTAAAAATAGAGAGGAACATGATAACGCAAAGATTTCAATGGAATATTATTGTTATAAATATCATATGGAAAGTAAAATTTATGATAAAAAAAAGTAAGGTTATGTTCATGTACACAGTCGGAAATATTTGACTGAGAAGTTATACTACTACTTATACTACATATACTATCTTACTGCGTCAGATAGTGGCTTCTTTTTCGACCTATCTGTCCACGACATAATTCTATATACGTACAAAACTTTGTAATATAAGTGGACACCCCCGAACGAAGACGCACAGTGCATCACATATAAACATATCAACGACGAAAGCAGTTCTCATTTCCTTACCTTAATTATAAAAAAATGAAGTTAACTAATTAAATATACAATTAACCACTCACTAGAAATGAAAAACGAAATTACGTTCCGAAAAACATAATATTTTACTCGACACTTCCTTCTCATAGGTTCTTTATGCTAGATTTATTTCTATTTAGCTGTAGATAAAGTTATTAATAACTCGAACATGTAAAATACCTACAGGAATAAAATAACATGAAAATTAAGAATAGAAAAGAAGTCTGGATAAATCTTAACCTATTCTTTCTAAAAATTCCTGATTACAATTCTAAAAAAAATTCTTATGATTACATAAGTAATAGTTAATTGAAATATAAATAGCATTCAATGATTTAAAATTAATTTAATTTACTAACCATTGATCAGAGTAAAATGAAAGAATAGCTTTTGTTTATTAGGTAAATTCTTATTGGTTTTAACGAAATAAAATCCAAATACATGAAATTTCAAACGTATACTTCTATATTATACATGCTAGTATAGATGTGAACACATATATAACTAGGAAGTATTTGTTTCAATATTTAGTCAATCCTCCCTTAGCTTGAATAATCGCATGATTTCACTTCGGCATGCTTTCGATACAGTCATTTTCGATTGATTTGAGGTCCGATGAATTTCTAGGCCAGGGCAATACTGGTATAGCGAGTCCCATTTGCATAAACAAGGAAGGGTTTTCCTCTGCATCTGGTGAAGTAATAAAGAGCATCAGAATAGTTTCTTTTACATTCTTTTATTGATACTGGTTCATTGTCCCTTCGATAAAGTACAGAGATTCTGTTCCAGCTCCAATAATACGTGACCGTACCATTATAGTGGAAGGGTGTTCAACACGTCGCGTTATATATGTATTCCTTTATATAATGTTCCAAATACGTTCGTCTCATAAATTTTATAGATTCTGTAACAGCTTTGACTCGTGACTCGTCACTGAATATGACCTGTGATTGAAAAATTAACAACTGTAATAAACACGTAAAATATCGTTTATAGTATGATATACCATAAACGGTTTAAAGGACAATATTCACCGTCAACACGAATAAATTGACGAAAATAAACGAATAAATGGTTTTGAGAATATGAAAAGTAGAATAAATTTATTTATTTAACAGAATGTCTATCACATTCAACAATTTTTGTATTTTTTTATTATGAATATCTTTATATTAAACGATTAAACCATAAACTTGTTTTTAGCAAGCAATATGATGCAAACACACGCAACAAATACATTTATTTACTGCCCCAGATAGTGATTTCTCTTTCGACCCATCTGTCCGCAACATAATTCTATATAACGTACAAAACTTCGTAATACAAGTGAACACCTCTAAACGAAGACGCACACTGCATTACATACAAACACATCAACGAGGAAACTCGTTCTAATTTCTGTACTATAATTATAACAAAATGAAGTTAATTAATTAAAAATAAAATTAACGACTCTCACTAGAAAAGAAAAACGAATTTACTTTCCGAATAACTTAACGTTTTACTCGACACTTCGTACCCATAGGTTTTTCATGCTAGATGTATTTCTATTTAACTGTAGATAAATTCTTAATAACTCGAACATGTAAAATACGTACAGGGATAAAATAACATGAAAATTAAGAATAGAAAAGAAGTCTGGATAAACTTGAACCTATTTATTTCTAAAATCCCTGATTACAATTTTAAAAAAATTTCTTACGATATATGATATTTAGATACATAATGAATAAACGTTCATTTCAAATACAAAAGAAAAAAGCATTTTATTTCGTATAATTTCTCATGTTCAAACTACACAAAAGAAAAACATCGAAAATTTCCTTTTATATGTATGACGGCTAACCATTTTATATCATGATGAACACATAAAAAGAAAACGAATTTTATATCGACCGCGAGACTACCTTCGTTTATTTATTCTCCACAGACTTTTTCTAGTGGTACCCACATATTCCGAAAGAAATATATGTTATCTATTGTATTATCTTCAGTATAGCCCTTTTATGTCTTACTCATTCATTTTTTTTCGAATATATTCAGTGAAATAAAAACCTGAACGAAGTATTGCGATCTTCGTATTTTTAGTAAAGTCGTGCTTATAAAGATGTTTCAAATTTCGCGTTTTTTTAAAAGAATAAATAAAACACATAATTTGCATTCACTTTCAAAAAATTTTTATTGGTAGGTGAAGTATCAGTTAAGACATTTATATGCGGAAAATAATATCTGCCAAATGGCCTCCTCTTGCAGCTCCACAGACGTCCACTCTTTTGTTAAAATGATGATATTTTGACATAATTGAGGCTCTATCCCACCAATCATACGAATTTTCATCTTTCAAAGCAGGAATTGATTGTGGATTGTTTTTATAAACCTGACTTTTCACATAATCCCAAAGAAAATAGTCTAACGGTGTCGAAGCACATGATTTGGTGGCCAATTAACATCACCGTTTCTTGAGATTACACGTCCAGGAAATTTTTCTCTCAATAAATCAATTGATTTGTGTGCAAAGTGAGGTGTAGCGCCATCCTGTTGAAACCATATACCCTCTAGATAAATATTCATTAATTCAGGCTACAAAAATTCGGTTATCATCCGACGATATCAATCACCATTGACAGTTACAGCTTCACCAGCAGCATTTTCGAAGAAGTAAGGTCTAATTACACCACCTGACCATAATGCACACCAAACAATAGATCGTTTAGGATGCATAGGTTTCTCATGAATAATTCGTGGATTTTCCTCACCCCAGATACGACAATTTTGCTTATTAACATAGCACCAAGTTCAAAATGTGCCTCATCGGAAAACATTATTTTTTGAGAAAAATCAGCTGGTTATTCATTGACGGAATTGACGAATGAACGACGTTTTAAATGATCTAATGGCTTCAGTTCCTGTGTTATTTGAACCTTATATGCCTTCAGAGCTAAATTCTTGTGTAAAATACGTAATGTTGTTGATCCACTTGTGAACGTCGTCTAATGGACATTTCAGAATCTTCAGCAACACTTTCACAAACCAAACCAGTATTTTTTGTGAACGACCACTACGACTGTATTTTTCACTTTTTTGATCTTCCACTCATCTCTTGAAATTTTACAATAATTCGACCAATAGTGCTTTCAGATGGACGATTATGTAAACCATAAAATTCACGTAATTTTCTAAAAACTCTTTTCACAGAACGCTGATTTTCATAAAATAATTCAACAGTTTGAACGCGTTGTTGCACCGTGTAAGAAGCCATTTTTATAAATGTCATACATCACACTTTCTAAATGCCCACATACCCAGACAAATTCAGTACGCCATCTATATTTTATTTATCCTTAAAGAAAACCGCGCAATTTGAAACGCCCTTTAGTTAGTTAATAGTTACCTTGCCTGCCACTGACGTTACCGGGCGGCGCTGAAATGGTGTAGCGATAGTATCCGAAACTTTACAGCATCCTGTTTCAAATATAATTGACAGAATTCAAGTACAGCATAATATAGTGCGAGAAAGGTGATCAATTAAAATTATGTCCATCTTTTTGAATCACACTGTAGTATTAACTACATTGTTTATTGTAAACTTGTTTTTAGAAATGTAAGCTTTTACCAAACACTTTAACATTTTAATTCTCAACACAAACAATTATCGTTTGGATACGTATTTGGGTATTAATGTTGCCATCTTTAAAGCAACGCTAAGTGTTAAAAATGTTTAAATAGAGGCAAAGCTCAGCATTACTACTAAAAATAACAAAACTGCTATCAAATTACGTATCACTGTGTGATATTTATATGCTATGTAGTATAAAGGTCTATACAATTAGTGATATTATTAATTCGTTCTTAATTCTTAGAACAATCTTCTTCTGTGCTAAACATAATTCATAATTTATTTTAGGTACTATGCCGTTGGGTTTTAAGTGTAAAAAAAAATTACAGACCAGTCAAATATCACAACTGGAGGCATGCCTTAAATGTTGCTCAAACTATGTTCGCGATGTTCAAAACTGGGAAAATGGAGAGGTTTATGACTGAACTGGAAATATTGGGACTGCTTGTTGCTTGCCTCTGTCACGATTTGGATCACAGAGGAACAAACAATGCATTCCAAATGAAAACAGACTCACCATTGGCAATTTTATATTCAACGAGTACAATGGAACATCATCATTTTGATCAATGCGTTATGATTCTCAACACTGACAGCAATAATATTTTCCAAGTAGGTGGGTTTGTATATTGATGAGGTAGAATACTGCAAAGTCTTTGTTTTAATGTTTTTCGAAATCATTTTTTTAACCTTTACTTTTTATTTTGGGTACTGTCTAGTACTCAATTGAAGGATTAAATATCACGCGAATTAAATATCATTTAGTTCACCTGCACTGAATTTCTAAGTATTTCAGGCATTGTCCCCTGACGACTATAGAAAAGTAATGAAGATTGTTGAAAGTGCAATTCTATCGACTGATTTAGCAATGTATTTCAAAAAGAAAACAAAATTTCTGGAATTAGTTGATAATGGCGAATTCGACTGGCAGAGCGATGAAAAGAAAGAATGTAAGTGAATTTTATTTATTCTTTTTAGTTAGAAATTTGTCCAGAGATAGGAATTCAGTCCACTAGCTAGAAAGAAGAGCTAAAAGTTTAATAATAATGAATAATAACGTACCGATATATGTTTCGAAGCATAGAGGAGAATGGAAAAAACAATGAAGAGCGCTCAGTGAACAAATGTGGATGTAAATTTTCTGTATATTAAATACGTAAATAAAGTTGATTAAATATTTATAAAATATTAAAATTCGTATTAATGCTCGTAGTATCTTCTATGGCTTGTTTCGTGAAAAGTATATCTTTCGCTAAGCAAGACATAGAAAATGCTAAGAGCGTTATTACCAATTTGCATATTTTTTAAATATTTAATATAATTAATTTACGTATTTAATATATAGAAAATTTACATGCACATATGTTTACTAACCGCTCTTCATCGTTTTTTTGATTATGAATAAATTACACAACATTAACAATGTGTATAGGAATATATAATAATTTCATCGTTTGAAATACTTTTAAACATTCAAATTGGAATTATTCTAGAAAGTTACTAATATATTTAAAGTTCCTCTAAAACAGTGTATGTATTTTTCCAGAAAACTCGTTTTAAAAATATTAAATGAAGATTTAAACAAATCTGATAGGAAAAAAAACTATTAATATGTAAAACGAATATTTCAACAAGCATTTCCATCTTGTTATTACGAAAAAATGTCTTCCTCTATGAATATGTCGTATATATCAAATATAGAACTGGTCCCAACACACTTCCTTGAAGAACGCCAGATAAGACAGGATATAAATTAAAATATATATTATTTTTACTTTATAAGAAAGTATCAACCAATTAGGTAGGATTTTAAAAATTCATAGTGGTAGTGGAGTGAGAAGTTATTACTTTGTGGAAAAGTTTGCTTGCTACAACTTATCAAAGAGCTGAAGAATGTTTGAAAAGCTGCACAGCGATATCTGTTAGCTTCAAAATCTCTGTATGTCTTATTCAAAAGCCTGTATGTTTTCGAAATTCGAATAAATGTTCACCAATAACGTTTCTTTCTATAGTGTTCACTAGTTCACTAGTCTTTTTGCATAGATCTTCTCAAATACTTCTGACAACATTCAGAAGTATTTTAAAAGAATTTAATGGTCTATAGGATGACGCTGCTTTGAGATTTTTGCCAGGTTTTAAGATCATTATGATCTGGACTACTTTCCAGATATTTGGAAAATAATTGAGACAGGGCAGGTAAATGAAAGCAAGTTTATAGACTATTTCCGATAATTCTTACAGTATTTTACCGGCGATAAGATCGAATCCAATTGCTTTGTTGATGTTAAGTTTTTTTTGCAATTGTTTCTGCTATCTCTGAAGTTCTGAATTTATTGTGTGGCAAGTCTATTTGTAAAAGTTTTTTTAGGAAGTCTTGTATTTTATTTTCACCTCCGACAAAAATTTCGACGGGAAATTACCGAAATATTTGTTGGAAATTATTTGCAAACATATCGCGCCCATTTCTTTTTAATATCCTTAATGAGAGAATTATTTTGAATGGTAAATATTAATGGAGGCTGCGGTTGATTAAATTAATCAATTAAGGTTAATATAGTTCCTTTCTATAAAAATTTTTATTTTCTGTATACATATTTCCACAACTAAGTTGGCATCATCAGCAGATAAATAAATGTGATTAATTATCTGCTGATGATGACAACTAATTTGTCGAAATTCGTACACAGAATACGAAAATTTTTGGAGAACCTTAATTGATTAACATATTGAATGGGCCTTTTCTGTTACCCTCCATAACGAATAGTTTGTCTTCGGTGGGTGTTAATTTTTCCAGATAATCAATACTTTGATTTTTAGAATTTATCAACATATTTTTCAGTACTTTCGTAGCTTTGTTATACTTTATTTTATCAAGTTAATCCGATGAATATATGATTTTATATTTCCAACTATCTGAGCATATTTTTAAGATATCAAACTTTCAGATTATATAAAAACAAAAAGTCGATTACTTTTTCCAGACAAAGTGGAATCCCCCTGAAATGAGTGAAGCCAGTTAAAACGGGATGATATTAAGTCGGTCAAATTCTTGTCCCTGGAAATTACGTTTCATTTCCACGAAAACATTCGAAACGCGTATTTATACTATTTCTTTTAATAAACTCGTTAAAAACTTAATTAAAAGTTGTAAACAATTTCAGAAGACAAATTGAACTTATTTTTAAAACTCTTGACAGATGGGTAATGTAAATCTTTTCAGCTTTGTTTTAATTATTCATCAACTTGTCACCGGTAAACTCCCTGAAAAGATTTACGTTAAATTTATTCAAAAACGCTTGAAAAAATAATCCGACCATCTCTCAGATAGCGTTTGAAATTTAAAGTATTATCCCTGCGGTTAAGATTGCGATATTTATCTTTTTTCTTAGATTCTGCGGTAGAAATGTTCTGCAGCTTTCAGCTATGGTATGATTAGGAATCTTTTTTAAGTTTGTCACAGGTAAAATCCCTGGAAAATTTAGGTTAGATTTATTTGAAAAGCGCCTCAAAAAATAATTCGCCGAACATCTCTCGGTTATCATTTGAAATTTAATGTATTATCTCTGCGTTTAAGATTGCGATATATACCTGTCAGAACATTTACATAATTTCTGTCCTTTTTTAATGTGCGCATACAATTTTAATCTTTTTTTTGGGCTAGCACTAATTCATTTTTATATTTTTTATTTCAGTTTCATAACATAGACCAATGCAGGAATTCAAATTACACATTCAATGCTTTTATGCATTTTTTTACGACGGGAAAAGATAAAAGAATTTGAAATTAAATGAAATAGAAACGATGATATACAAAGGGTGCTAGGAAAGTTTTGCAATACAGCTTTGTTTATTTAATTTTTTCAAAGTAATTTCCTCTACACTCACTACACCTCTCCATCCTCCGAAAACAATCTTTAAACCAGTTCTGCCAAGTTTCACTAGGGTTAGTTTATAGTTTGTTGTTTGGCTAGTCGGGCGAAGAATAATATTGAAAATATGAACACGTATTTAAAAAAATGAGACATATTGCAAATTTCTTTTTCAAGAGCGTAGATGTGAGACTGCAAGTTTACACAATATTATTAAGTTTTATTTTTATTTATGTGTAAGCAAAATTATTGTTACTAGAATATGGTTATTTTAATAGGGCGCGTATCGTCATTGTACTCATAATATTTTCACTTGTGTACTCCACTGTATACATAACAGGTTTTCCAATAAGAGTGATATGATTTCTTTAAAAAAAATACACTTATTGTTAAGAAAACTCAAAAGTTTTTTATTTAATGTGAAGTGCAATCGATACAATTAAGTTCTAAATAAAACGTCATTCAAATGGCCTCCACGACTTCTTCTGCAGGAACGAATTCGATGAACCCAATTTTCGAGCACTTTTTCCACTAAATCTAGTCGTATGTCATGAACATTGACTTGTAAAGCTTGAAGAGAGTCTGGTTTATTTCGATAGACCAATGACTTCAAATAACCCCACAAGAAATAGTCTAATGATGTTAAATCACAACTTCTTGGAGGCCATTCAATATTACAATTTCTTGAAATAATCGAATCTCCAAACTTTTCTCGCAATAATTCTATTGTTGCATTTGCTGTGTGGCACGTAGCCCTGTCTTGTTGGAAACAAATGTTGTCAAGATCAACTTCTTCCAATGTCGGTCATAAAAAGTTGGTTATCATCAATCTATACCGCTCTCCATTGACAGTAACGGTGTTACCAGCTTCATTTTGAAAGAAGTATGGACTGATGATTCCACCATATCAAAAACCAAACAAAACTGTCAATTTAGGTGAATGTAATGGTTTTTCATAAATAATTTGTGGATTTTCTTCGCACCAGAATCGACGGTTTTGTTTATTTACCACACCATCCAGAGGAAAGTTAGCCTCATCCGAGAAGATGATTTTCTTAAACAAATCGTTATCGTTTTCAAGTTGTTCCAAGGCAAAGTCAGTAAATTCACGACTTTTACGGTGGTCCAATAGCTTCAGTTCTTGAGTGAGAACAATTTTATAGGGATGCAAACTCAAATCCTTTCTCAAAATCCGCCAGGTTGTGGTTTGGGACAGTCGCAATTGTTGAGAACGTCTTGGAATCGACAAATTACGGTCTTCAGTAACACTTGCCTGAACGACAGCAATATTTGTATTACTTCGAGCGGTTCTTTGTCTTATTGGCACTTGAAAATTATGTAAAGAAAATGTAACCTCAAAATTTTTAACAATTCGACGAATAGCGGGCACACTTGGACGATTATTACGACCATAAAATGGCAAAAGCGCACGAAAAGTTGCAATTGGAGAACGATTATTTTGATAATAAAACTGAATAATTTGTAAACGTTGTTCTTGCGTATATCTCTCCATGATGAAATTGTAAACACTACTGAATACAATGAAAAATAAACGACAGATCATGACATATTACAAATGGCCGAAATGTCACTTCATAATCATATCATCCCTATTGGATAACCTTATATATCGTTATTTAACTCCACGGTCCCTGTATTTAATTATCAAGCAGTTATATTGTGCTGGACCAGTGGTCTCCCTCCCCGCTTAACATAATAACTCAACACATAGAGAAGCACTTCGCTTAAAAAGCAGTTTCTATTTGGTGAACCCTCGTATTAGTTTGCTTGTCTATATTCCCCATTTATTCAAAAACATTGCTTTGAAATGCCATGTTATCTTTTCTTCTCTAATGTCCAATAACAAATTTCGATTAGAAGTTATCTTGAACTTTGTTTATAAAACTTTGTAACAACGCTATTACTTTAGAAAAGGCATCGGGTATTGTCCGGGTTTTCTATATGCTTTTGACATTTTGCCGATCAATCGATCTGCTTTTTCAGGTGTCTAAAGAACATCTTTAGACGACAATTTCTTGAGTTTCGTTTTTTTTTAATTTAATAATCTGAAAACACTGACTGGATAAACAGGAGAACGTCAAAAGCAAATAGAATTACTTCGCAACACTCGAAAGTTCTTTCCTACAATGGAAAATGATAGTCAAAGCCTTCAAACAATAACCACTTTAATATTTTTCCTATATATTTTCAGTGTTATCAGGAATGATGATGACAGCCTGCGATGTCAGCGCAATTGCGAAACCATGGGATGTCCAACACAGAGTTGCAAAAATGGTAGCTGATGAATTTTTCGATCAAGGAGATTTAGAGAAAATGCAATTAAAAGAGCAACCTGTGGTAAGTGCTGCTACAAATACCTATTAACTTTTTAATAAAAGACTGAGGTTTTGCTGGTATTTTAAAAGTTTCTATTTCATATTAAAATGCTACAAACACCGTATCATAATATATTCGGGTCTAGATACCGAATGTCGATCAGAATGTAAAGTGGTGGGACACGAGTCAGTCGAATCACAACAACGACTGACTACAGATTAGAGATTAAGTAGTTGTTCGTGGTACGTCCAAAAATTAATAAATTATAATTACTTTTAACTGTACAATTAGGTATTTTTACAATAAGTTTCGTATTGAACTAAAAGACGTTTTGTAATAAAACGTTTAAAATTAAAAAAAAACTCCTAAAGAAGCTAAAAAATAAAATAACTTCTCGGAACTTAAAAAATATTCTTTAAACAGAAAATAAATATAACTTGCCAAAACTTATAAAATACTTTTTAAATACAGAAAATAAATTCAATTAATTAAATTCTCAAATGTCCCTCCTGCTTGCGCTAAACAGTACCCCAATCTATGATAAAAGTCTTTTCGAACATTGGCCAGTACAAGAGGATTAATAATTTGGAATTGGTGTTCAATATTAATCCGTAATTCTTCCAAATTATTAGCCCTTTCGTCTTGATGCCCATATAACTTTGATTTTATGTAACCCCATAAAAAAAAGTCATTAGGGGCTAAGTCTGGTGACCTTGGTGACCAGCGAATTGTACCACTATTAGATATAACTCTTTGGGGGAATATATTATTTAAATATTCATTCACAATTCTAGTTCCATGGGCCGGACAACCATCACGCTGGAACCATACCTTCTCTAAATTGGGATTAATAGTTTTCAAAGCAGGGACAATGTCGTTTCGAAGAAGATTCAAATATATTTCCCCATTTCAATTTCCTTCGATAAAGAATGGACCAATAATGTTATTCCCATAAATACCAGCCCAAACATTCAATTTTTCAGGATACTCTGTCCCCGTATTCAATTGTCGATACTCGTTTTCAATAGACCAATATCGAAGATTCGACAGATTGTGTTTACCGTGCAACGGAAACGTGGATTCATCGGTAAACATGATAGTCTCAATGAAGTGTTCATTCGCATTTACACGTTCTATTACAGTTTCACAAAATTCCATTCTGCGGTGTTAATCAGCATGAAAAATTTCCTCATGAGTTTGATATTTATAGGATGTGTATTTATTTTTCTTTAATATCTTATGAACTTTACCCACGCTAATACCTATCTCTTCTGATATTTTAGATATAGTAATATTGGAATTTTCTTCGACCATTGCGCACACCATGACTTCCTGCATTTCTTTATCGTTATTTATTCTCCGTATTTTATGACATTTACATCCCAAAATGCAACCTTCTGATTTAAACTTTTCAACTACTAATGATATTGTTGTTAATGCAGGAAAGGGACGATCTACATACTTTTCAGAGAAAAGGCGCTGGATGCGCCGTAAAGAACTACCTTTCAAAGCCCATGTTATCATTTGAATTTTTTCTTCCAATGTATACATTATCAAAGTAATATAATTAAAAAAATATTTAAATTTAAAGGTCTTACCGTAACACACTCTTCCAAATGCAAACCACGAATGACCGTTAATACGATATCGATACGCCTACAGTCAAATTAGTGGTGGGGCTGCAGCTAGTACGATCAGTAGTCAGTTATAGTCGTGATTCAAATGACTCGCGCTTCACCGCTTTACATTCTGATCGGTATTCGGCAACTAGACCCGAATATAATGTGATACAGTTTTCGTAGCGAGGTAAAATGAATGCACGGTATAACGTGCGTATCTCAATATTGGATGGTAAAAATTAAAAATTGGAATTTTGCTATAGAATAATATAAGAAATAAAATGTAATAAGAAATTCGAATGGGTGTGTAAATCGTAGACATTGTGGAAAATCTAGTGAAAATGAAATAATGAGTGAGAAAATGGGTGAGAAAAAATCCAAGACAATCTAAGAGAATGTTCCAACAATTAGTGCTTAATATTCATGTTTCACCTAGAAGATACTGTCGATAAAATGTCTAAGACAATATAAAGAAAAGTATAACACCTATGTACAATACAAGGGAACGAATATAGGTTGAAAATGAAAATATTAAAAGAGACGACAATATAAACAGAAACATCAACAGTGAAAATCAAAACATAATAAGAACAGAAATAATTGAAGGATAAGCAACAAAAAAATACAAAACAATATTCGAGATAATTTTAGCACACGAGCATCTACGTACAAGTGCGAAAATATACATATAAAAAAGCAAAAGACGACAAGAGGCCTTAAAGCAAACAGAAATACCAAAATTGCGTTTCTTGACCGTTTGAATTGGCAATAGATGTACCTCAAGACTCCAACTTGGGTACTCCATTATTTTTAATTCTTATTAATAAATATACATATAAAAAAGGAAGAGATCACATGAGGCGCTAAAGCGAACAGAAATATCAAAATTGCATTTCTTGACCGTTTGAATTGCTAGCAGATGTACCTCAAGATTCCAGCATGGGTCCTCTATTATTTTTAATTCTTATTAATAACGTGCTAGAGATTTGGATTGTGTGAGACTAATATTCGTAGATGATTTAAAATTATTTATTAACTCTATTCAAAATTGCTTATTGTTATAGAACACGATATGAACAGACTCAATTTGTATATTTTTAAATTTATAATTGCTGCATGTAAAGAAATCCAACCTATCGTCTTCTATTATCAAATTTCAAAGTTACGATGTGGGTATTCTGGTTGATTAAAAATGTATCTTTAATAATCATGTTTGAAAATGAATTAAAAACTGTTTCAAAATATACGATTTCTATCACATAACTGCACAAATTGTCATATTATCATCATATTATTAACTCTATTAAATTATCTAATAAGATCCAGATACGAATATGCTATTCTTGAAAGGTTCCTTATTTATAATTTGTCACTAGCACTGCCAGTCTACATATTAATTTTTTTACTAAAAAGCTTTATAAATCTGGAATTAATAGCTCTATTATCTATCTGATTGGTGTCTTTTTTAACATAGAGCAATCTCGGTGGCACTATCATGTGTGAGGAGGTCAAGCATTGGTGCGATACTTGCTCAGTTGTCCCTCAGGACACAGTCTTGAGGCCTCTGCTTTTCTCAATATTTATTAACGACTTGCCGATCTTTATGAATTTTCTATGTTAGTAGTTATGATACGTTTCTTGCAGTGGTTGCAGATTAGCTAGAAGCAATTTGTCTCAGAAGCATATTATTTCTCTTATATTTGGCCTTCAATCAAGGGAGTCTTGCAAAACTAAAACTTTTCGTCGATCTTTATGAATTTTCTGTGCTAGTGGTTATGATACGTTTCTTGCAGTGGTTGCAGACTAGCTAGAAGCAATTTGTCTCAGAAGCATATTATTTCTCTTATATTTGGCCTTCAATCAAGAGAGCCTTGCAAAACTAAAACTTTTCGTTTCTCATGGAATCTTAATGATCGCTTCAGTTTACACATACATGCGATACATATAGCTGTCATGTACGTTAAAAATCCTGATGCTTTTGACAAGCTCACGTATCCGTATTCCCTGCGTCAGCCTGATTTGATTGGATGAAATAATCATGAATCAACCTTTTTTGAAACATCGCCCGTATACTCGATGGCTGGACTTTACAATAAATTGCCAACCGGCATCAGATGTCCCGAGTTCGAATCAGCGTTTAAACAAGCTGTTAAAACTTATCTTATTGAAAATTCTTTCTACGCATTTGGTAATTATGTCAACAAGTAGTTTTTGGTGTGTTGTTATTTACGTGACCATTTTATTGTACTTAGGAATTTACACGGTGATGTAATTGTTTCAAAAATATAACAATGTCTGCTCTGTCAAGCAGAATTTTTTGACGGCGAATAAACATTATTATTATGTTCACATTAATTTAGAATCGGTTCAAAGAAAATTCTCTCAGCGAAGGTTATTAAGCGAAAAAGGGGTACAATCATCATGAGCTATTTAAGTAATTCAATTTAGTATTGGAAATAATTACATTAATATTATTTTATTCTTCACGTTTGATGAAACACTTTCTATATCGTACTTGAGACGGATTCATGTCCGACCAACTACTATAAAATATTTTTATAAAAATGTGCAGCTTTGACTTTGGGGCATAATTTTCCCAAAGGCATTGCCTCGATTTTAAATATATCAGGCCCGCTTCTGGTGTTATTATAGGAACAATCTAGTTGTTTTTCCCTTTTTAGTCTCAAGGTTTAACTGGAATACTTATTTATTTTATTTGTACAGGCCTTTTAAATGTTGCTAATTAGTTTTATGGTGAAGTTTATCAAATACATTGTTCTTATATAAGTATATAGTGTATATAGTATAGCATATATTCTGCTATGCCATCATTGATTACAAACACAATTAAAAATTTCTCCGCTGGAACAGGACTCGAACCTATATCTGACGTTTGTTAGACATCTGCCTCACCAATTAAGCCACCAGGTCGTTTCATGTCTCTTAATACGCCATAAATCTCATTACGTAAAGAAAAGATACATTATATATGTCATATTAATAAGATCTATTAAGAGGTCCTGTTTGCAATGTGCGGAT
Organism: Dermolepida albohirtum; assembly: GCA_031893035.1. Lineage (NCBI taxonomy): Eukaryota > Metazoa > Arthropoda > Insecta > Coleoptera > Scarabaeidae > Dermolepida > Dermolepida albohirtum. The sequence goes on along the minus strand of JAVIWB010004357.1, from coordinate 15,966 downwards.
TATGAAATCGTAATGGATTTTGATGTCTTTTTTTCTACATCGACCGAATTTTCAAAATTAAATTTTAATTTCAAATGCACTTCTTGTTACTGCTTATTAATAAAATACAATTCATGACTTTCCAGGCGATGATGGACCGAGAACGGAAAGACGAACTGCCTCAAATGCAGGTTGGATTTATTGACGTAATATGTTCACCATTGTACAAAGTATTGTCAGAAACTTTCCCTTGGGTTAAACCATTATACACAGGCACGATGGAAAACCGCCAACACTGGCAAGACCTTGCAGAGAAAGTCGAAATGGGGCTTACGTGGATAGACCATGATACGATAGATAATCCAGTAGAGGCATTTACAGGTATTTATTTATTAACAATTCTTGCAACATTGGCAGTATATACAAAATAAACATCGCAAAACGCAAATCCCAGTTGCTGGTTAAAAAAATGTAAACGTTTAAAAATATTATGGAAAACTTAACCATGGCTACCTTTATTATCTAGAGATTTTCATGTTAATTGTATGTGTAATAAATAAACTACTTTAATTTCAAAGCTAGACAGTAGTATTATTTTCTTTCTATTTATATAAATAAGCCTCCTGATGAATTATATTATATGCAAGTGTTCATTTTACATTGCTGAAGGGTTTACATTATTTAAAAACAATGGCTTAAGTAATGGTTTCTTTTTGTTTCCAATAATCTTCTCAGTGTTGCCATATACCTATATATTTGTTTCAGATAAAGCTGTTTAAAACACATCATCATAGACAATATATACGTAAGGTAAAATTTTGTAAATGCCTGCCAATGTTGTTGTTTGCACAGACACTCGATCAATGTTTTATTTTACAATTTATCAGTGTAAAAGTTAAAGTTGAACATACCTCCGGGTAACCAGTGAGAGGAACTAATAGTAGGCGAACTGGTGCAGTCGATAGCTTGCATCATGTTAGTGACCCGAAGATGCCTTGCAAAAGTAGATTGTTGTCTACGACGGGTGTAAATACATTTCTAAATCGTTTTCCTAGGTTATAATATACAGGAATTATAATTAAATGTGTTATTTGCCATATTAGCCTTCTCAAAGAGGCTGTACGCTTCCATAAAACCGGAGGTTTGTTCAATATTAGTAATAATGCAATGTTGTATTTCAGGATAATAAACGCATGCTTTTAAATTTACTATTTTACTGTTTTGTATCATCGGCCGATACCACGTGGCCCAAGAACATTTCCAACATTGGAATCTCGCTTATTATTAAAGATCTAACTTTGATTAAATTATATCAAATGAATTATTCCTAAGGACTAGTGAAATAATATTTTTCAATTTCCAAATTTTGACTAGTTCTCAGGAATCATTATTCTAATTTAACCGAAGCTAATTTTTTGTAATAAGCAATACCTCCATTCTGAAAATATTATCTGTGACATATATAAAATTAGTTAATCCTCTATATGATAGTCCTATTTATAATGGTAGAACCAATATCAAGTTAATTCATTAAATATTTCCATTATTTACATACAGGGTGTAAACGATATACCACGACGTATATTAATATGTAATAGATACGTAAGATGGCAGTTCAAATCTACAAAAATTTGTATCGTATAAATTTTAATTCTTGCGAACATTTACACAAACTTTTAAAATACGATTCTGTATTCAGATTGGATATAAATAAATACATAAATAAAAATTATATATTTTCGATTCAAGAACAGATATTTACTTGTTCACGTTCATAATAAAAAAATCCCCTTCACATTTCAGTAATGTAATGCTAGTTTGTAAATTATTTATAAATATGTCTGTGTACCTATCTATATATTTTTTTATGTGTTAACCGTTTTGTTTTCTTTATAAGTAGCAAACCATTGACCTTTGTAATATCAAGAAATATATACAATATCAAGTTCGTAATTTTTTTTTAAATTGTAAACGGCATGAAAGCTTTGTGGCGATATGAAATTTGTTATTTAATATTATAAATACTATTTTCCAATACAACCGATATAATTCAGAAAGATGACAAATTGAGCTATTTTAAGGTTTTTATTCGTTATTGTATTTGTTTTTATGCGACGTTTCAATCTAACTAATATTATTACCTTTTTCATGCAATCAACAGTACAATATAGAGCCTGTGTCACAATTGATAATATGTTGGCATTCCTGATATACAAAGGGTACTAGAAAAGTTTCGCAATATGACGCAACAATGAATCGTAGGAAGCTGCTTATTGCTGCATGTTGAGACGACATGTTTGTACGTGCATAGTAGCCGCCGCGCCATGTCGATCGGCTCAGTTATTCATTAGCAGTGACAGTGTAAAGTGCTTGCGATGGCATCGTGGTCACGAAATGAGATAAAGGCAGTTTTGCGTTATAATTTCGTGCGTGGTTTACACATAGACCAGTGCTTCGAAGTAATGACTCTTGCACTAGGTGATGTTTATCCACATCGCACAACAATGTTCAGGTGGTGTAGAGAATTCCAAAGGGGAAATTTAACTGTGGAGGATGCTAAGAGGCCGGGAAGGCGACGAACGTCAGTTACGGAGGAAAACGTTACTACTGTGAGGAAAATACATGGCGAGGACAGGCGAGTGACCTACCAACAGATAGAGGGTACTTCAGGCCTAAATGCACTAGCAATTCGTTCGATTCTGCATGATCATTTGCACGTGAAGAAACTTTGTTCTTTCTGGGTGCCGCATCGACTGACTGAAGAGCAGATGACACGACGTGTGACTTGGTGCGGGAAGATGCTAAAAAAGTTTAATAAGGGACAATCTCGGTATGTGAACAACATCGTGACAGGTGACGAGATTTAGCTGTATTATTACGATGTGCCGACCAAAGCTCAAGACAAAGTTTTGGTATTTGATGATGAGGACACACCCGTAGTTGTCAGAAAATCCCGATCTGTTAAGAAGAAAATGATAGCTGTATTTTTCAAATCGAGTGGAATTGTGGAATGCGTTGTTTTGGACGCACAGAAGTCAGTCACAGCTAAGTGGTATACTGAACAGTGCCTGCCTATATCATTGGATCTATGAAGAACCTGCGACTAAAGTCAAGAATGGACAACTGGTTCCTCCATCACGATAATATTCCAGCTCGCCACACCAAAGCCTGCACCGAATGTTTGACGTCGATAGGATTGAAACTTCTTTGCACTGTTCCCGCATGTGAAAATGAAGCTAAAAGGGAGGCGGTTTTCCAGTGATGAGGACCTTCTGTGGGCTTGGGACAGCGAGTGTGCTTTACTCCTTAGTGAAACTTTGCAGAACTGGTTTAAAAATTGGTTTCCGAAGATGTATTGAGTGTAGGGGAAATTACTTTAAAAAAATTAAATAAACAAAGCTGTATTGCAAAACTTTCCTAGTTCCCTTTTCATTAGAATACTAAATATTTTAAATACAGTTAGACGGCCACGTCTCTTCAGTGTTCAGTGTGTTAAACGCATACTGGAAAGGTATTCAATTTGTAAAGAAATCGTTAACTAGTTATAAAAGTACATCATAGAATTAATTAACATGATTAAAATCACTGTTTGTGTTTGTTTCGCTTACTTTCATACGTTTTTAGTGAAGTTTAATTTAATCTAATTGTATATGTTCCATGTGTGGAAAAAACGTAAGTCTGTCTGTTATGGGTCCAGACAACAATTACAGAAATAGTACTTTCAATTTAAAAATCACTTTCCAAAGTGAAATAAAATCTATACTCACTTAACTTAAACTTTTCAAAAGCAGTACTGAAGATTGAACTTCATAATATACTACTTGAGAAAAGAAAACGAATCAGCTTGTAAAACCATATATATTAAACCAAATTTTATTTTATGTTAAGAATAATAAATGATTAAATTTTAAAAAACTCATATCCTCTTCAGAGAAGATTTAATTATGAGCTTCCGCTATACGTAAACGAATACATTCTGCATGATTCTAATAAGATGTTCTATGGACTCGTCTGGAAACTTATTGCGAACAACTTGTAGGGCATCATGTAACTATTGTATCTATGTAAAAGCATACCAACCTTTCTCTCTTGGTTGCATGGTAAAGCTAATGGTTCCAAAACTTCGTATATGTCCCTTTGAGTATTTCTTTGAATGATTATTAAAAGTCGTACTTTTAGTGCTAATTACAGTTCAAACCAACATGAGAGTTTCTTTTCCTCAATATCTCGTCTACGACCATCATTGGACACAAACATAAACAAGATTAGTTTGAGAAAATGATTTTTCCACTCTTCAACCCAATTTGTCCGTACATTACACTCTTCTAATCTAAGAGTATGATGCCAACTAGTTGGACGATAAGAAATTAACCGAAATGAACGAATATGATGATATATGGAACGCGTTATTATTCTATGGCCTACCTCTACCAAAAACGAACATTTGCTATAGACTTCGAGGTATAATGCCGATCCCTAATAGCAAGCAATTCTAATCTACTATTTTCCGGTTTGGTGGGTCTTCTAGATCTTCCAGAATTTGTTTTACGATGTTGCTTACGTTTTTGAGCTCAATCTCTCTAACAACGAATAACTATAGTAATATTTCTTTACATCCATCTTATGTTAGAAATACAAATACCCATCTCATGTAGTTAAACGACGTGACCCTTTTCAAAATCGTTTAGCTGGCGATAATTCGGTTGTTTTCGAAGTTTTGGAATTTTAATATTATAATTCACCCTATAGACTACTATTAGACATATCCGGACGAATAGAGACTTTTTGATGAAAATTTAATCGATTCAATCAACATAATAAACATTTATACAATATTTTGTTTAAAAATGTACACTTTTACTGGGCGATTAGTTTCTTTGTCACATTAATTTTTGTCAACAATATATTTGGAATTTTCAAAACATGTAAATTTGTAGAACAATTAGGTTTTATCCTTTTCTTATTTTCAGATCCGGATGAAACGAAAAGCATAGAGTTAACTGTAACAACTTTAGGCACTACTTCTCCAAATCAGCATCCGCCACCGCTGGGGCATAAACCGAAGAGAAGACAAAAGTTTTGCTGTTTTTTGTGACATCACTCATTATTTTAATGACTTGTCCAATATATATTTTTATATAGCAAAAATAAATGCTCACAGTAAATTATGAGTGGACAATCTAACACATTAAGTTAGTAGTTGGCACCTTTTTCTATTGTAAAAATTTTTTATAAACTAGACAGATAGTGATGCTTTTAAAAGACATCTAAATAATAGAATATCAACTGTATATACTCTGTACTTAAATTGTTGTTAATAGGTTTAAGCAATTAAGTGATTGTACATTGTATTTACATGATCTAATAAGTAATGAAAAGACAAATACAGTGATTTGTTGTTAGTATTTAATTCTTTTGATACCGCTTCGAACACACAACCTTTCTTTCCCGACCGCAACACTAAAATACGACGAAATATTACTTTGGAATGATATAATACAACCAATGTGAAATAATTATCTCTTCGTTCCAGCATATGAGATATTTTACATTTATTTAGTCATCTAAATTATCCGTAAATATTCATACATATTTGCTGTGATATGGTCTGTGAGCTTTTATACACTCGAGTTTATTCAGGAAGTACATATATATCAATATTGAGAATAAAATGTACTTTACGAGGTAAGATTCCCATACAGCACAATATTCTTAAATTTACGACTTTCTTTGGTGAATTCTTTTAAAAATTTTTAAGGGTTGTGCGGAGATCTTAAATAAAACAATTAATTACAACTTATAAAATCTGGTACGCGGTCGTTGTCCATACTATCTGCTTCTGGGCTTCCGGGCTGGAACCGCGTCACTGCCGACGTTTCGTACCATAGATCCACATCTTAATCCCAAATTCCCACAACTCAATACACAGCATACATCATCTCTCCCCCTCTCTAAAGCCCATCTACCCTATATACAAGGTGTTACTGACCGCATCAGTAGGGTACTTCTCAAAAACAACATCAAAATCATCTTCAAACCCCATTCCAAATTATCTGACCCTTTCCCGTAAAAGACCGTGTTTCTTTAGAATCACTTGGTGTGTACAGGATTCCTTGCTCGTGGGGCAGTGTATATATTGGTGAAACAAAGCGGTCTGTCGGCACTAGTGTTTCTGAGCATGAGCGTTGTACTAGGTTGCTACGCGTAGTTGGTTCTGCATTTGCCGAGAATAGGCTGGAAACCGGGCACCATATCCAATTTAATTCTACCAAGATGGTATCCCGTACTAACCATTACTATGGTCGCAAAATTCGTTTCAACACACCAAGGACCACTTTTACATTTAAGAAGACTCCATTGAGAGCGCTAGGTTTCTCAAAATTCAGACTAATTTTTCTAAATTAAGGTTATAACTTGACAAGTCAAATTTTATATGTACAATACATTGAATAATATATTAGTCTATGTATTGCTTTCGAGAAATGAACGCTTTAGTATAAACGTTTCTTTGTGGTGCAATTACAATAGATTAGGGGTTACCTGGAAAATAGACAAGAGGTTTTTCAATTACACCAAGAAGATAACTTCATTATCAACAAAACAATTGTTCCGTACATACATCAACATATTTTTAAAAAATGACTTCGTCATAACAATGTAGCTATTCCATAGGTTGTTAATAGACTAAATCTTATACAGATGAAAATGTAGCTGAGCATTTTTATTCACATCAATTTCTCAATTCATTTATAGCAAACTATTGAAAATATTTGAGAAGAGTTAGCGAAGTTAAAGAAGAGTAAGCTTTCAACGCTTCGTTTTCTTAAATTTTTAATTTTGCAACAGAATAATGTCTTGACAATACATATATTCAGACAATCGCTTAGTACAATATTTGTTTTTATAATGTCGTAGGATTTGTAAAAAATCGAAATGTAATTCTTTATTATAACATATTATTAAATCTTATACAATAAATTCTATTATAGAAAAAAAAAGAGAGCATAAATGAAAGCTAGCGCCATCTCTGTTAGAACATTTGAATTCTATCAGAAACGAGGTTTCAAAAGGAAGTTAGAAAGGCAACTACAAAATTAAATATATTAAAAAATTAGAATCTCTACTTACAATTCAGTAACACGATACAAGTGGTGGTTAACATCTTTAAATATTATTTTCTATATACTTTTTTAAAATGCGATAAAATAAATTGTATTGTAGTTAAAAAATACATTATTAGACAGAATACGTGATATCATCTCTTCTCCGATATTGTAATTTTGCAGTTTTTTCCATACCAATATCACTTGTATTTGAAATTCGTCAAAGCTGTTGCGATTTTGGGCAGTAACGAACAGATGGCGCGACAGGAGAATTAATAATTATTTTATAAATGAATTAAAATTTGAAGGTAAATTTGATGGAGATTGTGGTTGACATACGACCCTTTTCTGCAATATGTAATTATGTGTAATCAACTTAATGTATTGTGGAAAGGGGTTACATATCATCCTTTAGTGATTAAATTAAAATTTGCTTTTAATTACCAACTATTAAAATAATTATTTTATATTAATTTCTAACGCGAACTACAATAAATAGTATAAAAAAAGATATTCATATGAAATTTAAAGATAAGTGGCACCATCTCTTATAAGGTATCCCTAATAACAATAGATGCTTTATGAATAAACAGGCTCTAGATTTGAATCTTGAATCCAAAATTCTTAGTTTACATAGTTGTCGTTTGACTAAGCCATTAAAAATTATTGTATATACTTTAAAAAATTAAAATGTATTCATATAATTGAGTAATAAATCTTAGTTTCAAACAAAAAAACTTGTTCACTACTACAATATCTAGCAAAAGAGAATTTACTCCACTGCAATTAGCAATAGAAATTGCTTTTCGCTATTATTTGTCACAAAACATGCTCTCCTGTGTATTTTCTGGAAAAAAAAAGTCACCCCGCAGTTTGTTGAACAGGTTACTAAATACAGAAATAAGTATGTTCCCAAAAAAATCCAGATCACAAGTTAAAATTACTCAAAAAGAGGTAAATAAACTCCCTTTTCATATCAATCTTCGTATTTTGTATACGTATTTCGAAATCTAAGTTGATTGACATCATCAGCAGATAATTATTCAGTCTCGCACCTCCGCGGTAAAAATCGCACAGAATGATTTTGTGCGAATCCGGGTACGACACTGATTATCTGCTGACGATGACAACTCAGTTATCAAAATCGTGTACGGAATGTGAATATTGATGTGGAAAGGGATTTTATTTATCTTTTTTGATTAATTCAATTAATTTCATTCAAATTAATTTCATTAAAATTTACCCACAAGTAAAAAACTAACTTTTATGTATTAAATATATAACATACATTACGCTCTAGATCATATGTGCAGGCCGGATCCGGCCTGCTGTAACATTTGAGTGAAAATACATGAAATGAATTCGTTTCGCATCCAATTACGAAATTAATATAAAAAAAGCAGTGTTATATGTGAGAAGAAATCCATACTATAGCTGTGGTATTCGGAAAGGATAATCATTAATCAACTATTGGAAAAAACAGTCGCTGCAGCTTTTGAAACGGAAATTATCCATTTGTTTGTTTTTGCACAAAATGCTCTTTTCTAAGCTTTGTTTAATTATACTACTCTGTATACAAAATTACACGTATGATTGGTTTATTTCCTTGATTATAAAATTAAACTACTTTACTGCCTTTTGTTTGGTAAAGCAGAATTGTTCTCAAAACCCATTCTAAATTTTATTTCATTTGCTAGATTTATGTAAAATTGAATTATGTAGAAACAAAGAATACCACAAGTCACTAGAGAGCAGGTTTATATTAGTTATTTGTTCCTAAAACGGTAAATCTCTGAATAATTTTTAACATAACTAAAACACTCTAAAATAACTAGCTTAATACAAGTTGTTCGCATGGTTTAATATTGGTGATAGGAATCTTATGATATATATCTCTTTTGGATAGAAGAAGTAAACACTGAAGTTTCTATACAACAAAATTGAAAGTGATTTTTTAATATCGAAGGTAGTTTTAAATGTGCCAAGAGTTTCTGACAGGTTTGGGTGCACTTTCCATTTACCAACATAGTATAACTTGTTCACATGGTTTAATATTGGTGATAGGAATTTTCACTTTGGGATTGAAGAAATGAACACTGTGAAGTTTCTGTACAACAAAATTGAAAGTAAATTTTAATTATCGAGGGTAGCTTTCCATGTGCCAAGAGTTTCTGATAAGTTTGGGTGCACTTTCCATTTACCAACGTAGTACAAGTAGTTCACATGATTTAATATTGGTAATAGGAATTTTCTCTTGTGAATAGAAGAAATGAACACTGTGAAGTTTCTGTACAACAAAATTGAAAGTGAATTTTTATTATCGAGGGTAGTTTTCCATGTGCCAAGAGTTTCTGTCAGATTTGGGTGCACTTTCCATTTACCAACGATGAGGACTGATTTATTACAACACTCCATTAATAATTATGTATAAAAATGTAGATGAACTCCTTTCCGAGATGTTTTTTTTTCAGTTGAAATGAGTATTTCGATTATTTTTTTATGATTTACCAGCCACACAAATTGTTTTATTTTTCTTTATTATTCTGTAAATGGATGTAATACCTGTAGGACAATAAAGGCATATTATTATGATATGACATTAAGAATGCATTACCTAACAAATCAAAATATGGTAAATAAAATTGAAAATTGGGTACAAAAATAAATCGTAAAATGCAGGTAATAAATTAAGACCAAACGAGGTTATAGCAAATTATATAATTATCTTCCTTACATATTAATTGATTCCAAATATGTATCACAAATATTGTAAATCATTACACTATCTGTCTGATCAAACAATAATCTTAAGTCAGTTTTCAAGGTACCTCTAACATGCATTCCTAGTAATTACAATATGGTTAGACATTTATTTTTCTATTTATTAATACTTATGTATATCCATGCTCTCATTATATCTCTAATATGACAAATTATAATTAGATTCATGAATATCTCTCATTTATATCATCATGAAATAATGAGAAAAGTCATATGAACTATTTTTCTGCTTTATTACCAACAATGCCTTCATACGTTGTCAAGTGTTGTTCAAACTTGATCCAAGTTTATTGGTAGAATTCAGGCCCTATAGATGGTGGACCTGGGAATTTTTCTATAGCAGGACAATTAGATAAGCCTCTGATGATTAATAATCCTGATGAATTTTCTTTTCTGTAAATATTATGACTTTAAAAATAAGCAAGGATGATCTTCTACTCTACTATATAAATAAATAATTGTTCCTAAGAGTTCACACAATTCACAGTAAACATTACAAAAACAAAATATTAATTAGAAATCACCTGCTTAAAATAAAAATAAATATAATCCAGGACATATTATATGCTACAGTGATTTAAATACATGTGTACAAAAATATCTCCTATCTAATAATCTCTAGAAAGATATTAAAATGTAATAAATAAATATAAATTTATTCATGAAAATAGATTAAAATTTCACAATTGTATATTATTTATACCTAGGGTTTTTCTCATTTCAATGAGAATAATTATAAATTATATAAATTGAAAATGTAAATAATATATGGATAATTACATTTTATAGAGCTTAAATTAAAATCAAGTATCTTAAATATTAGTATTGATTGCTTGGGATAATTACATAAAGAACTCCTGTGTGGAGTGTGACAACGTAAGTCATGCATTTGGAGGTCGATCAAGACAACTAATTTCAATAACTCGTAAACCTCTTAGACTAGGGTCTGTAACTGTAAGTCCTCTAGGTTGATACACTCTTTCATTTTGTTCTGCTACAAATTTCGAAACTTTCCGTAGACACTAAAATCAACAGTAAATTTAGTCAATTTTATGACATTAGAAAACACTCTTACCTTTTCATAATGTGTTTCTTTACAAATATATATTAAGTATGCAGTTAAACAAGCTAAACATCCTTCACAATAAGCCGAACAAGATGCTTTTTCTGCTTCTGCAAAATATTCATTCAATCTGTTGATAGTTAACTCGAAAGCCTGTCGTTCTATCTGGAATTTAGTGATATATTTATGTTGTATATTTCAGTGTAAATGTAATCATACTCTGCCATCTAATTCAGAGGGAAATCTAGTTTGGAATTTCACAACTGTTCCTTCACTATAGTCTCTTTGTATAAACACTTTTAGACACTGTGGGGGTGCCATTTGTTCTGTTTCACCTGCCCTAGATCCATTGTTGTGATGATTACTCATTTTATACACTCTTATTATTTTAATTCTAAAAAATATATAAAATACAATATTGGAAGTCAAATATTTTATCAACACAACGCCATATTGTCTGTCAACATTGACAAATAGAGATATTGGATTGATACTGCCAACTTAAACAATTTTATAAATAACTTTATAATATAAAAAATCAAATAAATAATATACGGAGTGATGACAATCTAATATGTCATTTACTATATATATATATATATATGTTCTTCCTAAAGAATCTTCCCAATATGATCGGTTTGAAATATGAAATATATGTCAGAAATGATAACATACAATATTTTTTGATTATCTTAGAAAAAATTAAGTTATTATTCTAATAATATTAAATGTCTTATAAAGGCATTTTAATAACAAAGTTGTTATCCTAGGTAGGAAACAAATTTTGTAATGAAATTGCGTAAAATGTAAATGCATTTTTATATATTTAACATATAGGTTCAGATCCATTTTTAACCCGGCATCTAACAGGTAAATTTTTGTAACAATTTCTGACGACCACCGGATTTAGCATGTAACATTTCTGCATTATACTGAATATTTTTGGAACGTAACCAGTCTTGGATTGTAGCTTTCCTCCACGAAGAAGTTGGAAGACTTTCCACTATGCGTGAATGATATGATGCATTGTCCATTATGATAACAGCATTATCTGGCAACCTAGGTAATACTTGTGCAAACCATTCCTCATTAATAATACCATTCATGTCATCATGGTAATCAGCTGTTTTTCTACCTTCAAAAAGCAACAGTCCATCCTCCACGAATCCGAATTCTGATCCTATGTGGAGTATTATTAATTGGCGGCCTTTACCACTAGGGCTTTTTAATCCTGTAGATAATCCTTTAACAAAAGTTTGTCGTGTACTTGCTATACTTGTATCAATCCAAACTTTTTCCTTTGTGTGTCCCTCATTTAACCATTTTTGGTCTAAGTAAAATATTGGGCGGCCCTCACCTCCGTAATGTTTTATTGTCAGATATTTTCTTCTCCACCTGATAACTTCTTCTTCTTCTACTTAGCATTTTAGAGATATTGGTTACAATTGCTGTCGTTCCCATTGCTGGAATTTGCAGCGTTAAATTTTATATATATATATATTCAAAACTGTTTGTTTTTCTTCATGCGTCAAGTGTCCCAGTTGTTCAAGCTTTCTGGGTGGTGATACTAACTGTTTGCTAGAACTTTGGTGATCACTCATTTTATTTTTGTACTTAAAAGTACAGATTTTATTAAATAGTACAGAAAAATATAGTAAAACAATGCAAAAATGTAATTAAACTTTTACAGGTTATGAAAAATGGCGGATATCTGGCATTCATTTATCCATATTAATCTTGCCTGTTCAAAAACCAATGAAATCTCTTAAAAATATATACTATTTTGGGGCAATATTTGAATCACTCCTTCTTATTCTGAAATAAGGTAGAGCAAATACTAATAATCTTAAAAAGGTTTCTTTAATTAGACGCGAATATTTTTACTTGAAGTATATTTATTGACAAAATGGATCGTTAAAGAAGGTAGTTCCAAATTTCGATAATATAAGGGAATCTTTATAATTGTCCTATTAAAATTAAAACCATCGTAAAAGTTGTAATTTCAGAAAGCAATCTAGTTTTTTGTTATGACATCGATTATAGGATTTTATTGCCAGAAAATATTCTTGTTATGATGATATTTAGGATATCCATAAAAATTAATGAAAAATTACTTGTAAAGATTTGTGTGTGTGTAAAATGTATATTTATTATCAACTACTAGTGTTATTGATGAAATATAATAACTTTGTTGCTGTTGACAAAATATAACTACTGTTACTTTTTCGAAATATTCTTTATCACTTATCACTAATAAACTTGAAAATTGATTTCCTTGCATAGCCAATATAGTTTTAGGGTTTGATATTTTTGTCCAAGGTTATTTATTTTTAGTACATTACACTTTACTAATGTTTCTATGTAACAATAACAGATAATATTTGTTTTAAGAGTACTATAAATACCAGTGGCGGCTCGTGAGTATTTGACATGGTGAGGCAGATAGAATAATAAATATTCAAAATTGTTTACAATTGATTAATAAACTCTATATACCTACTACATATAAAAACAGTTTATATATATTTATATATATATATATAGGGCTTCCAGTACAAACAGGGCTGCCAGACGTGAACTGAGCCCTATATCGCGCCCCATTCGATTTTTAAGGGAAAACGAAGTTTCAAAGCAAACCCTTGTGAAACGAAAATAAATATTCTAAAAAAATAAACAAATTCTAAAAACATTAATCGAAAATAAGAACTTAATCTTCTACGATTTAAAAATAAAAAATAAATACATTCCTATTATAATATAAAATTTAATAATATAACAAATATATACATATATATGTATATATATATATAAATCAACAACAATCCAATAACAAAATTTCAAAATTACATGCAAAATGAAAATATTTTAAAATACAGAAAATTTCCTTTATTGGCATTGCACGTAGAACTACATTTAATAGATTTTACTTCTTGTATAGCAAAGGTATCCTCCGGTTTTTTGTGTTAGCAAAATAATCAATTACATCATTATAAAATCGTTCATCCCTCGTCATCGTTTTAACCAATTCCTTTTCGATTGCAATTAGTGCACAGTTACTAAGTCTTTGTTGTCCAATTGTATTTCTAACATACGATTTTATACGTTTCAATGTGAAAAAACTTCGCTCAACGGACGCGGAAGTTACCGATATGGTAACTACTATACTTAGCAATTTAAAAAGTTCTGGCATACAGATGGCTAACTTTTGTTCGTGCATAAATTTTAACATTTCACATGGTGTTTTAGAATTACCAAGGAGTTGCATGTCACTATAAATAACAGCTAATTCATTTTTTAATTGAATTTGATCAAAAAATTTATATTGTTCAAACAAATTATTTAAGAGCCTCTGAGGAAATGCCTTCGAATATTCTTCAAATTTACTTTCTGTTAATAAATCAAAAAAAGCAAGTTTTTCTAAATCAATAAATCTAATTTCAATTTGACTAATAAACGTATCTAGAATTTCGAAAAATAATTTTCTATAATTTTGTTTAGTATCTGGAACGTCATCAATTCTACGCCTTTTATGTGCAACAGATTCGTCAGACATCGAATTTTCGTATACAGTACTGAAATATGTATCACACTTCCGAAATTCTCTAAACTTATCAAGCAAAAAACGTAATTATTATTATTATTATTATTATTGAAATTTCTGTTAGACTTACCGTGTATTGTAAGAGATTTTGATAAACCAGGGTTTGGTCTTGGAAGGTTTTTGACATATAATTGATCTTCTACCGATAGAACAACGAACGTATTTCTTATTAAAAAATCTACAATGTCTTGTGAATTTCTTACATTTTCTAAATCCATATTCACAATTTTTAAATCACTGAAAATATCACTAAACAAATATTAAAATATTTAACCTAACTTTGTTATTCCCCCAAGCTGTAATTTGCGATTCGGGCCGAGAATGTCAGCCTCGAGTATATTCGGTAGTTCGGCGATTGTGATTCGATGAGAGGCTCAGTTCAAATTGGCTTCAGACTAAATAATACATACATACATACATTGATATCTAAAGAATATCTACTTGAAACAATAAAAATACTCCTGTTAAAACTTAAAACATATTATTTGCGTGGAGGAAATATTGAGAAACTGTACAAGAAGAATGTAAACCTTTAGACATCTTTATATCATTAAATAAATACTTAATTTATCCTATTAATAATGCTTTCTATATTATTAAAAAATTCAAAAATCTCACAATAAAGTTAGAAAAATCTATTAACTTTTTGAATATTTTTTCTTCTTTGTTATCTTAAATATGTAGCTAATACTTTACTGTAATTTCCATAGAAATTGAGAATGTTTTTGACTGCTGTAGTGCGTTATAAATTTTCAATGAGAGGCAATGAGTGGCCGGGCCTCAAATATTCGTGTTTAGTAGGGATATACATAGATCAAGCATGAAGTTGGTCGGGGCAAGTATACGCGCTCGTACATTCGCACGGAATTCAAATGAAATGATAAATTTGTACTTTGCTTGTAATGCCGGTTTATTTAAAACTATTTTCTTATTGTTTATAAGATAAATTCTGAATAAAAGATGATAATTAATTTATAAAGAATTTTAAAAGTATACATATTATTCTTGTTATAATTCCAAGATTTAGATGGTGAGGCACTGCCTCACCTGCCTCACCTGACCAGCCGCCACTGATAAATACATATGTAAATGTTATAAGGAATGAGCAAACTCAAGTGACTGTAGTGGCACCATAAAAGTTCCTAAACTGGGTAGTTCGATGATTTAGAGTTGCCGACTCTGTATATGTGGTTTGTTTACTTTCATATTTCGTTATTTACTTTTTATTTTCATTCACTATTTATAATTTATATTTGTCAATATATTATCAGCGGTGTATCCTGAGTTTTGTAGTAAACAAACAATAACAATTAACACAAGCTCTTTTACTCCAGTATTATTTCTAGTGGATAGCAAGAAAAACATGAAGAGTGAACATACTCTCTCCAATTCTGTATAAATACATTTTTAACTAGGTATCCTGAAGAGATATACATAAT